>JASAND010015513.1:0-93457 GCA_030248195.1 Trissonchulus latispiculum
ATATCCGTCAGTGCACATTACTGTCTGAAGCAACAATTTGAGCTATACATAACCGCAGCATAAGGCAGCTAAGTCGTGTTATCTGCGCTTGTTTTCATAGTTTTTATACTGGTCTTTCATATGGTAATTTTTCAGCTGGTTGAAAAACAGGGCCCATGTCAAGATAAAAGTTAGAACCCCCAGAACCCCATCAGAAAAAAAGGAGGTTCTCAATTTTTTTCATGTGTTTGTATCCAGAACTCGGTGACTATGCTGCGAGACTACGTTGCGGATCTATTCTATCTGAAATTTTACGTCACGATATGTTTATATTGTGTTTATTTGTATCTCAGTCATCAACTATATATGGCATATAACTGGGGTGTACTTGGGGGGGGGGTCTTCCTGGCTTCTCTCACAAATTTAGACCGAAAAATCTGAAAAGCTTGTGGAAATAACATTCAATGTGCACAATATGGGTGTCAATCGGATGCTGACGACAAGATGAACAAGATCGCAATATATATACGTTCAGGCAACGAACCCACTTTATCAGAACCCCACTTATCCCCGCACTCCCTAACCCTCAGAACCTCCAGCAAACACTTAAAACTAGATAGTAGAGGATCAAATCTCCTGAAAAAATTTCAGAACCCCCAGAACCCCAAGAACCCCCATCAAAAATTTGAAACTAAATATATGTAGTTACGGATCAAATCTCATCAAAAAGTTAAGAACCCCCAAGAACCCCCAGAACCCGTATTAAAAAATGAAACTATACATAGTTATAGATCTAATCTTTACAAAAAATTAAGAACCAGAGATGGAACCGGGTCACCGGGTCACCGGGTCACCGGGTTACCGGGTCAGTTCGGGTCACTTTTTGGACGGGTCACCGGGTCACCGGGTCAAGAGCTTCGACCCGGTCTTGACCCAGTTTTCTGAATTTACTACAAATTTTAGAAATTTTTGACTTACCAAGCTAAAATTTTAGCTTAAATTTTTGTTCGATGTGCAATATTAAATTGCTTTTTTCTTATATTTGTCTTGAGCACTTTCCCAGCTTGAGGTTATTTGAACCTGCCTGTCTCTGACAGAATATATTGTTTAGCTTTATCAGTTTCATGACTTGTATAAATGTATTTAGAACTACACGTTTGTTGATTAATATATATTTTTACAACCAAGTTTAACGTTGAAGGTATATACGTGAACAATTTACGCAATACAGAATAAAAACCAAATTTTTAAAGTATATACTGTTTTTGGTAGTGTTTTTGGTTAAGTGCTCGTGAAAGTATTAGACCCTACAAAATTTCGCATACGGATAAATGATTGGTTTTGCCAACTCATTTCTGCAATAACTTAGAAAATGTTTATTAAATATATACTTTTCAAAAAACCGAGAGCAAACATAATTCACAGTTATTATTTTCCGTGTGGTGATGGAACATGGAAGCCAAAAATTTACCTTTTTTAGGCAAAATCAAAAATGTTTTGCAGATTTTTGAATTTTCTGAAAAACCGGGCCACCGGGTCACCGGGTCACCGGGTCAGGGCTCAACCGGGTCACCGGGTCACCGGGTCAGGGCTCAACCGGGTCACCGGGTCACCGGGTCAAGCCTAAGTGACCCGGTTCCATCACTGTTAAGAACCCCAGAACCCCAAGAACCCCCATGAAAATAAAAGCTCCAAGAAAAACAATTAGTAGATCAGAACGCATCAAAAAGTGGCTTTTATCTTGACATGGGCCAAAAACAGTAAGCAATAAAGCTGAGACCAAGCCAGATAGCAAGCAAAGCAATTGACTTCTAAAAGATAGCTAAAACTTAAGTCAAAGTCAGTGAGCGCAGTCAAGAAACGCGCTCAGAATCACTGCACGCAAACGCGCTCAAAAGGGACCTTGATTCTGAGCTACACTGTAATAACAGGGTACATAGTAACAATGTGCTCACTAATAAGTATAAGTTCCAAGTAAGTGAAATTGTCTCCTGAATAGTGTAGTGGTAATGTTACACAGGTGTGGCGCGTACGGTCGCGAATCAAATCCACGACCAAATCCAAATCCCCATAGGTAATGATGGGCACAAATCGTGGCGACCCAAAATTTAACAGCGTCAATGGCAAGAAAAGGCCAATCATCTATACCCTTAGATATGAAACGCCATAATGAGCATATGGATCAGAAGTTGACGATTTCCTTGCTCACTAGTGTAGTGTTGTTGCCGGTTTTTGACTTGGCCGGCCGGTCTGAAACGGCCGGCCGGCTGGCCGGGTGATACAAACCGGCCGGATCAAACAGGTCGGCTGGCCGACGGGTCAAAACAGGCCAGTCGGTACCAGTTTTGCTCTATTTTTCGTGTATTTTGCAAAACGTTTAGCATCAAAGTTACTCCTGGATATGTATAGCAGATAAAATCAAGTAGTGTCCTTTTTCTGAAGACCAAGACCGGATGGCCGGCCGATTTGCGGCATAGTAACAACTCTATTGTTCACCCGGAATGGGAATCCCCGCTAGCTAACTACTATAGGAATGAGAGGATCTGATTCAGTCTCCTGAATCATAGGCCCAACTGGAGCTTGGAAACAAGCCAAATATGTATTTATTTTCGTTTTTTAATTAAGATTCAGGAAATAACAGCTTCACAAGATGAATTTTAATACCATAGTTTACATACTAAATGTGAATCTATAATTCATAAAGCAACTAAAATTACCAGGTTAACACCAGGTCAACACCGGTTACAGCTGCTGATCCGATGATTCTGTCCATTCAGTAACCTAATCAATGTAAACTGACCCAGTGACCTTTCTTCTCAGAGATCCTTATCTGATCCAACACATTCCATTCAACCTCCAGAAGTTTATCATAACAGTTTTAGATTCAGACTTTCATCCCAGGCTAATGTCAAACAATACAAGGCTAAGTAGTAAGCAGACGAGACACTGAATGAAGGTTGAACAAATGAACCTGGATTTGTCCAAGCAGATTTAAAGGAAACAAATCAGATCTTAATAATTAACTCAATTGTTTCTTGCTGCGTCAAGAATTTTGTTTCAGCAACAAATGTCCAGGCTTGTTAGGAAAATCACATGAATGACGTTCAGATGACTATTTAAAGGACTGCACTTTAAGAAGTCATCACTATTAAAAAAGGTTTGTATTTCCTCTCAAAATAGTCTCTGCAACTTGGATCAATTCGCCTCTGACAACATTGTTGAATGTCCTGTGTGAAGAGCTCAACGCTAACGTAATAATAATTGACAATACTCAAATAAAAAGGATGAACCATCTGACTGCGTATTTAGAAGTGGCTCTCAATTTCTTGACCCGCGGACCTGTGACCCAGTTGACCCACTTCTTCAATTTTGGCATCATCTTATATTGAATTAGAATTTAAACCTGTGAACGTTTCACAATGTGTGCAGAAATTTAGGAAACTGCAATGATAACACAAAACTATAGTACGATGAATGTGTATACAAACTTTGTTTGTTTATAGAAGACTAGCCTTTGGAGTAAACCCCTACAATGTATATATTTTTAGAATCGTCAGGAATGTGAGATTTCGAAAATCCGAAAAAATACGGAGTTTCGAGTTTCATTCACGGAAAATCTAAAATTATGAGTTTTTCGCCGAATTTTTATCGCAATCAAAATTTTGCCTTCACGATCGAATAGAGTTAGTCCCGCTGCATATTTTTGCTCCGCAAGTTTTTCACTGAAATGCACCCAATTTCCGGAATTCCGGGTTTTCAAAATTTCCAGATTTTGAAAATTTTCTCCAATACCCACAGGATGGGTATCATTCGAAAGCTCTTATCGAGCTGAACAGCTTTTGTAATAGAATGGACTCTCGAAATTGCATTCAATTCCCGGAATCGACAAATCCGGATTTTCCGTATTTTCAAAATTTTCTCCAATACTCTACAATATGGGTGTCATTCGAAAGCTCTTGATGAGCTGAACAAATCTTGTGATAGAACCAATGTGTGAAAGTGCACCTAATTCCCGAAATTCATGAATTCCTGATTTCACTCTAGCTTGGACGTTTTTCGCGAATTCCGAGAACTGGGCTCATTTCTTCGAGTTGGCTCTGTTGCAAGATTTGTTCAGCTCATCAAGAGCTTTCGAATGATACCCATAGGGTGGGGTATTGGAGATAATTTTTAAAATCCGGTAAAATCCGGTTTTGTCGAATTCCGGGAATTGAGTGCATTTTCAAGAGTTCATTCTTTCAAAAAAGTTGTTCAGCTCGATAAGAGCTTTCGAATGATACCCATCTTGTGGGTATTGGAGAAAGTTTTCAAAATCTGGAAATTTTGAAAACCCGGAATTCCGGAAATTGGGTGCATTTCGGTGAAAAACTTGTCGGAGCAAAAATATGCAGCGGAACCAACTCTATCCGATCGTGAAAACAAAATTTTGATTTTGATTTTGATTTTGATGGCAATAAAAATTTGATTTTGGTGGCAATAAAAATTCGGCGCAAAACTAAAAATTGTAGATTTTCCGTGAATGAAACCCGGCATTCCGGATTTTTTCCGATTTTCGGAATCTAGAGTTCCTGAGGATTCTAAAAATATATACATTGTTGGGGTTTACTCCAAAATTTAATCTCTATAAACGGCCAAAATTTGCACACACATTTTTGGTCGTAATAAATAAGTAGTGGAAGTTGACTGATTATCAGTTATAAAAAGATTAACTAAAAATATAAGAAAAGAAGAAATAATAGATCACAATATGGATGAAATCGTTTTTAGTTGCAACTTCATTTTGGAAATCGTATTTCAAATAATTTAATGTTAAGCTTAGATTTTACAGCTAAAATTAAGGTAAAATTGCACCGTATTGCATTGTATTTGGCTACACAACTATGCATTGTCAACAACATAACTGCATATTATATTACATACGACGGGGAAGCCCTTCTGTGCATAATTATTTTATTAACTTAGGGAGCTTTCTGACGATGACCTCATTCAGACCAAGAGTGACAGGAAGAAAATTACGGCACCGTACTCTTCCTGGTATATTTGGCCCGTCAGATGTTCGGCACATGAAGGGCGTAATCTCGAGGGAGGATCACGGTTACCACAGCTAACCATGTGTTTGTATGCGTTTGAACTAAAATGCATGTGATTGGCTAATCGCCTACCTTATGTCAAAATTATGTGTATAGGTGACCTCCCCGAGATCTCGGGGAGGCACCGCTTAGCGTTGCTAAGCGTGTGCTTATATGCTATTGAACTGAAATTCATTTTATTGGCTACTTAGCTACTGCTGCTGAAAAGCACTGATGAGAATTACGGTACCTAAGTAGCCAATCAGATGCATTTTAGTTCAATCGCATATAAACACACGCTTAGCAACGCTAAGCGGTGCCTCCCCGAGATCTCGGAGGCTACCTTATACAAATAATTTTGAAATAAAGTAGATGATTAGCCAATCAAATAATCAGATGAGTTTTAGTTCAAACGCATATAAACACTTGGTTAACTGTGTTAGATTTCGACCTTAATGTGCCGACCATCTGAGAGGCTATTTGTTGTTGTTGTTTGCTGCATTAGACATCACAGTGTGATGATCATCACCTGAAGGTGCAAAATGTTAGCCAGGAAACTGGCCCCGTAAGGTTGGCCAAAAACAACTCAACCAAGTTGCCGGAAAGAGTGTCAAAGCCTGGTTGACGTCACGTCGTATGACGGACGTCTCCTCCTTTTTAAAACAAGCTCCATCGGCCTCGGCGTTGTTATATCTGGCGGCTAGTCCGAGGAGCAGCACACAGCACGAGTCTTCAAGGCAAAAACAACGGCATGATAGCCTTTGCACCAAAGTGAGACGACCTCCAAGTGTGCTGTTCAATGATATAGCCTAATACGGGTGGTAGCACAGCAATTGAATTCGCACAGTCCTCTCGGTCCTTTCTCAGAATCAGCATGGCAGCCTCATCCTCCAGAACCCGCAAGAAGGCAAAATTTGCTTCAGCATTCCCCTAGTATGCAATTACACGTTTTCCAACCGACGGGGGCCTGGTAGTTGGAAATTTTGATTGTCAAAATGGTCTATTAATGCATTTTTGTATTTTAAAACTTGGACACCAGTGTCGGTCACTGCTTTGTAAATCTCTATGAACACAATTTTTGTTATCATCCCCTCTACAGAATTTCAGTTATGGTGTTGTCTTTAGCCTCCCCCCTAAACTTTTATACTAACAAGATTTCTGACTTCATTAGGACTACTATTTGTGCAACTTTGACAATAATTAGCTATTAGTTGCCTCACTGACTTGTTGCAGTGGCTGGAATCAGACCATTTCTATGTTTTGGTATTCTTACTGTTGAGTCAAACTCAGAGCCCGAATACTTTGATTTTTTATGTTGTCCTGGGGCCCGTTGCATAAAAGGTATTACTAATAAATTATTAGTGATTAGTTGATTAGTGTAGCAGTTTGATTGAAAATAGCTGAAGTTGTGGAAGACCCTGAGGGACATTCTATGTGTCGTTTTGTAGCTTTCGAGATGCTCTAACGAGCTATGTATTAGAAATTGGTGTAAAATTAAAATTTGGACTAAGCCAAGGGAATAACCTTAAAAAATCGCGTTTTCTCTGATATTCGTCATCAAAACTATTGAGTTGGAGAAAATTATTGAGAGTTTTGGCAATTTTTGAATTAATCACTTCATTACAAAATAATACCGAAAACACCAAAATTTGTTGGTTCAATTAATGGCTTTGCTCATTAATGCTGCTGCACTAATCAACTAATCACTAATAATTTATTAGTAATACCTTTTATGCAACGGACCCCTGGACAGCTGGTTAGCTGGATACTCGCAAAATTGCCTAACTTCATTCCAGGTAAATTAAATCAAGCGCAGTGACATAAAAACGTGACTTCCAGGAACGGTGGCTATCTAAAACAAAGTCTGTAGACCAAATGTTAAATCCTTATCTACCAGTATGCTATGTTTCTGTAATTTGATGGCATTCGTTAACTAGAAAGGATCCTTCACCAGGACTTGCTTGGCTTCACTTCCTTAACTGTCGGTCACCTTTTTATAACCAATACGATGTATGGATTGACTGCTACGCCTACGATTGTAGTAAAATCGTTTTACCTCTTGATTTAACATTCAGCGATTGGAATCAGAATGGTAAGGAGTGCCAAAGTTGAATTTGCGAAAGTTTCTTTCTTTTAGTAAAAAGTTACAACTGCCATTATCGGGTTGCAAAATTTTGATATCAATTTTTCGTGCGCAGTAGCAAAGCCATGCCACTTTCAGGGTCATCTTGTTCACTTTAAGTTAATGAAATTAGATATTAACAACAACAATGTGATAAAATGCTTCAAGTTTTCTTCAACATAAATAGACTCGGCATTATCCATAACTTGGGTATTCGAAAGCCATTCTTTGTTCCGAGTGCCTTTAGATATTTCATAACAGAACAATAATTTGGACAAGGAAATCTAGCTAAGACACTGAAATATATTGTTAAACTCTACTTACCACTCCTTACTCTAATTACCATTCCAAACTCCTTATCTCCCCATCCCATTAAACTTAACGACTAGCCTTTTCGAACACCATAGGTCACGCCAGGAAAGTAGACAGGTCAGCGTTTTCGCATTCTAGAGTTGTAACGAAAAAGCGAGATTGACTGAGTAATTAGGCAACCACATATGAATCGACTCCATAACAAGCTACTTTCGATATAGTAAGATCGAAGATTATAGACAATATGTCTTGTCTTGCTAATAAAAATAATACTTGTAAATATTTGTATATAATCTAATAATTAACAATTAGTTTGAGCCACTACAATTTAATTAGATACCATCAGTGTGAACGCCTTAAGACATAAGACATAAGACAAAAGACATAAGACATAAGACATAAGACACCAGTGTGAACCAGGCTTTAACCCAAATACTTTTAACCAGAACGGCTGTTTTTTCACTGCTTTTTCAATTTCCGTCTCCTCGCCCCGTGCCGTTTTAGTTAACATTAGGGAATAAGTCTGTTAATGCTAATTAAGTATTTTACTGCTTTTAGTACGTGACACCTACGTTTCCAGACAAGAAATCCCATCCTTCAGGAGATACTTGCAACTGACAGTTACGCTGATTTTGAGGGAGTAAAACGCGGGGACCTAGATTTCTAACAAACTCAATCCGATGCTTGCATTGAATGTTTCTAATCAAAAATACTCCACTAAGCCTATCTAAGCTTAAGATGTGTAGATTGCGATCTGTGTAGGTGGGGGTTTGCGCTTGAAAGCTTCGATAATTCATTCGCTCTCCATAATACAGCAACAACGAAGGAACAAAGCCATGGGGGTCCTAGTTAGTTTGTTGTTGCTGACGATTTTTTGCAGTCTAGAAATGTTTGGATATCCTAAGGGCAGAGAAACGGAAGTTACGATCTACTCTAATGGAACGATGGTAGTGAGAATTTGCAGTCTACTCTGCTACAGTGACCCCTGGATCTACTATTACTTCGCTCACCAACCGTATGGGGCTGAATTACCAAATACTTGCTGTACCACTTCTTATACGGACAAAGATGCTTCGTAAACATGTGAAGGGTCTTATACAAAGAACCTAATTTTGCTACTGTGAACTGGAAACAATGCTTAATATAATATGTCATAGTTTTTTCTGTACCGAAGACTGTAGGGGAGCTGATGGAAAAAGTTAGCTCCTAAGCGTTACAAATTTCACCGGATAGGAACAGTAGCTTTATGGCAGATTATTTAAAATGAATTATTGATTGCCCTCTATATGCGGTCACAGAGTTGGAAGCGGGTACCTTTTTGGCGACCCGCCCCGCCCCTCTACCCGCAAGCTGGTACCCGCCCCGCCCCGCCCCGCGGCCCGCGGCCCGCAGCCAACTGATACCCGCAAGATACCCGCAAAATTTTTCGAATGCTATATGATTACTATGCCATTAAATTTATTAAAAAATACCAATAGTGTAAAATAAGCTTTTATTTAATTAAACCTTCTAACCCACATACTTTACCTAACAGCGTTGAATTGTGTTCCCGAAATATGGAAATTCACCCAAATTGCTGAAGTTTTCAAAAAAGTACCAAGACTTTTCAAAAAGTTTAAAATTTTAAACTACTATACATTTACATAATTAGGGATGCACCAGGACTTGGGGACCGATGCCAACCTCGGTGGTTAAGCACCGGTGCATGCCGGGACTCAAAATATGTAATTTTTTTGACAATTTTTAGCCAAAATTTTGGAATTTTTAAAGTCAAAACTAAATTAAACTGGTACAGATCGTTCATTGTAATTATCATCAGTTTGAAGGGAAACAACAATAGTAATTTTGCCAATACTTGAAATAATACCAAAATCGGAATTTTTAAGAAAATTCTCATATTTAGACTTCCGATTTTCAGGCCCCGGCCTCGGACCCGGGCTCGGTGCATCTCGGCGCAAAATTAATGTTGGACTCATGTAGTTTCGAAAGAAGACCAAAATACAAAGTTAAGGACAATTTTATTGACGCGTCTTCCAGAAATTAAAAAATGCTCAAGGTTTAGAATTTGCCGAAAATTATGTATTGTTCGGCTATCGAAACTGCATTTGGCCGGGTAGAGGACAGAGGCCCTTGTATACGTTTAGCGAAGTTAAAATTCCACAATTTTTTTTCACAAATTTTTCTAAATTTTAACTACAAATAGCGATTTTTAATGAAAATACCATTGCTTTAGACGATTTTTTAGTAAAAAAATCAGGCGAAGCCGGATAATCGTCAGAAATGTGAATCTGGAACCTTTCTTTGAGCAATTTTCATGCCCCTTGTAGCCGAAATTTTTACCGCCTGTGAGAGCAATTTTGATAACCCTTCTGGGGGAATTTGCAGAGAGGATGGGTAATTCTGCTTGTCCACCTGTGAACGTATACATGTAAAACCTCCAAGATTGAATTAGAAAAGAGGATTTTCACGGTTGAGCTTTGCGGATGTTTGCGGATTTCGGATTGATTCCAAAAACTGACCACGAGCTATTACGTTCTGAATAACAAAAACAAAGCTAAAATATATATAAGTTCTCTAACTAAAATACTGTTTGTTACTACTTAACGGATTATGATAGTAGTTTAATCATCAGGATTTTTCTACCTACCTATATCATATTAGTTTGTCAAATTTTTTGAGCAAACATTCCCAGTTTCGAATTGAAGAATTTCTTGAGCAAACATTTCCAGTTTCGAACAATTGTATTGAAAAGTTGTAATGTAATGTACAATTGTAAGTTGTAATGTACAATTGTATTTACCTTATGTACCATTCACTAAAGGAACACATACAATCAAGGCATTTAAGGTGCTGGTATCGTTTTGTGCAGTGCTTTTGTGCGTATTTTTTGAAACGCTATAGCTTTCTCAATTTTGTGAGTTGGAAAGAGCTTTATACATCATTTTAAAGCTTATAATCTGCAGATTCTCATGAGAGTACGAAACTAGTAAAAATCCGCAATAAATAGCTAAAACGTTCTGACATACTGACATCGGACAGGCTGAATATAGACCAAAAATTTTTGAACATCGATTTCTCAAAACTGTGGAATCGGCCAAAATTCTTTCTTGTGCTGTCCTATAAAGGACATGTGGGCCGAGGGACATTTTTTTGGATTTGGCT
Source organism: Trissonchulus latispiculum (assembly GCA_030248195.1). Classification (NCBI taxonomy): domain Eukaryota; kingdom Metazoa; phylum Nematoda; class Enoplea; order Enoplida; family Ironidae; genus Trissonchulus; species Trissonchulus latispiculum. Next base: position 10,645 of record JASAND010015513.1, read on the forward strand.
CAGCAGGTCTTAACGGTCAAGAAAATCCATTAAATGTGCGGTGACACAAAATTTCGCATCTTTGCATTGAGTTTTCTCGCAACTGGAGATGTTTTAGCTCAAACCAAGAAACATGTCCCTCCGCAATAGTGCAAATTCTCATTCTGCCAAAAATCACGCGTATCGATTGGGTAGTTTTTGAGAAATCGATGTTCAAAACAAAATAATCGCAGTTTTGCCAAAATGGTTTTTCGGCCAAATCTCTAGCTTAGAGCAACAAACTTCGGCTAATAGGCATTGATAAAATGTGCAATGAGACGGTGCTTCGATCGAGTATAAATAAACCAAAATTGTCCGTACGATTTGGCAGTAATTTTGAAAAAACTGATTTTCTCGAAAACGGTCATTTTTGGACCCCAAAATTCGTTTTTTGCTTATACTGACTTAACCACTTGAGATAGCTCAAAAGTTGTGAATGCAAAAATGTTCATTTTCGTGTCCTCTTTCCAGCCATACCAACCAATCTGGTGTCTCGACTATGTGCTGAGATAATAATGGCAAAAACCAAAAACTTATCTTTGCACCTAAAAATGCGGGACTGGTTCCAGAATGTTCAAGAGCAGCGAAATCGTATATTTGGAAAGTTTCATCCACTTTCATAAAGAATTAAAGCCTATAGGGTCAAATTTACACAAAGCGATACCAGCACCTTAAGCTTTGCAAAAACGGCACGAAGTGAACAGCAGTCTGTATGTTGAGCTATTTAGTACGTCTGCTTACTGAAAGCGAGAAATACAAGTAGAAAGTTCAAAAAAAAGAAAAAGACTTATGATTACTTTTCTGGATATAACTTAATAGAACAAGTTTAGTCAAACGCCCATTTTAACAGAGATTAATAATCCTGAAGAAGGGAACCCAGCGAAAACCAGCGATTTTTTTAAATCACCAACACGAAACCTATTTTTTCCAACAGTTTTCAATAAAATTCCTTGAATTTTAGTGACTACATCACCAAGAGATACCCGCAACTACCCGCGCGGGTAGCCTGTGGGTAGCAAAATTTCTATTACCCGCGGGTACCCGCGGGTACCCGTGGGTACCCGCTACCCACTTCCAACTGTGTTTTCTGCCAATTGTATCGAGTATTGTCAATTCAGTTTCATTGTTGCATTAGATCAAAACTATTTTGACTTAAGCGTTTTGACCGCTTACTGTGATCAATGATCATACGTAATGCACAAATGCATGAAACGTTTCAGTCAATCTGTAATATGGGTGTTTAGTTAAAGAGAAGAATTGGAGCAACTAATAAAAATCATGCTGAATTATTTGCAGCAAGTGAACATAGTTGTTGCTAAGCTTTGTTCGCTTTTACTAGTTTGGGATTTTAGCTGTGTTAGCTAAGTTCGGCTCCTGGACACGTAATTCCCGGTTAATCACCGAGAAAATTAAAGATTGGTTTTGGTAATATGGGATGGGGCTCCCTTGTTTTCTATTCAATTGAATTTATTCTGAATAAAGCTAGGTATGGTCGGATCTCTTTGAAATTCGATTAGGTAGCTCAATTCAAACTTATCACGCGACCCCTGGTCTTTTTCGTTGTTTCTCCTTTCTTTCGAAAATTATTTCACTCCGTCTATTCCTACAATTAAAATGTCGGACAGCCAGTAACAACAAATACTAACTGCAACATTTGTAGTAATTGCTTTAGAAACAGTTTTAGTCTTGAACTAGGACTACAGAAACAGACTGGCTTGACTAAAGTTCAAATCTGCCAATTGGAGCGAGTTGCACTGCTCCGCATAGTGTTGGGTTAACTAGGAGTGCTTTTCCAGCTTAAACACTACGTGAGTGAACCGCTGATAATGCAGGATATTCCTGGGAGGGAACGAACCCTAATTGCAATGTTAGATAGTTAGATTTGTCAGTTCAGCTATATTTAGGTTAACCATGCAAGTTAGAAGTATCTTGTTATTTGGTTAGTCCTAGCTTGCAGCTTTTCTGCATGAGATATTATACAACTATTTTGCACTTTTCCTATGTAAAGACTGTGCATATAAATCAGATAATGCACAGTGCAGCGTGCGTATAACTGAGTTATACGCACGCTGCACGGTGGAAAGTCCGTCCCTAATCTAAATTGCTGTAGCATACAGATGCCTGCATGCTACAGCAGTGTGTACAGCAGAGCCCCAACCTAGACAGCTCTGCTGCACACCAAAATGCAGGCCTCCCAGCCATGGCGAGCAATAATGTTGCTGCCACTTCACGTTGAAATTTGTCTAAACTTAGCTGTCAGCTGCAACATAAATGAGTAAGGTTTGATCAATTAATGAGAGGTTGAATCGTTGTATAAGTACTTTACAACACACCTTAGCGTTGTTCACTAATTTCTACTGCGTACGTCGTATGGGAAGCCCTCGTGCGTGGCACTCGTGCGCTTCGCGCACTCGTGCCCCACACTCGGAGCTTCCCACACGGCGTGCGTATAAATCAGTGAATGCACGCTAAGGTGTGCTATAAAGTATACTTAAAGCTGGTGACTCCAGCATATCAACGACGTTATCCGGAAATACAGAAAACATGCAGTATTTATTATTTTCAATAACCATGCAAAATAGGCTAGTTGCAGCATCAAACAACTAACAGTTACTGCGGATTTATTGCTATATTACGCAAATACATAAACGTCATGTAACAGCAATTAACACCTATTTTCACTCTGCGGAACACGATAGAAACAACTTAATGTAACATTATGACGGCATTATTGTGGCAATTGTCTACAAAATCGTAAAAGGGAATGGCAAGTACAACGATTAGCCATCAATTGTGAAAGGGAGTTATATTTTGATTATTTTTCGATATTCTCCAACTTTAGCTTAAAGTTGGAAGTTTCAAAGATGTTGAGAATTTCAGTTAGATTTTCCATTCTGAGATTTTCTGGAGCATGGAAAAAAACAATAAATTCACATTTTCAATAGGTCGCTACATTGAAGTGAAATTTCTCAACAATCGTCACACTTCGCAGTACGAAGGTTATGAAGAAAATCGTTAAAATATGCCGACTGAGCAGTGAAACATACAAAAAATAACGCCATCAATGAAAGCAAACAAATGGCCACAAAAAGCCCCTCCACCTCCGTTTAACTCTTGAATCTAAGTTGGCCCAGTAGAAATACCATGACCAATTCAAACAACTGTATTTACCATAATGCAAAACGGAAAGTAGATTCAATTTGGTTGAGTTATGCTTATGCTTAACATATTTATTACCATACATTAAAAAGGACACTGACTCTTGAGGGGTTCTGTACCAATTTTTAACCTAACTTTACTTGCCCTTGTACCTGCTCCAAATTGGGGGGCTGGGAATTCACCAAAAAGTAAAAACGTTTCACCGATTTTCACCACAATTACAAGTCCAAAATTTAATGCTTAGAGACATTTTAAACGACTGTAAACTGGTTTAGGAATTTTGCGGAAAATTTTTCGAAATTCGACAATATTTTTGAAAATTTTAGCTAAAATTTGTATTATATATTATTTGCCATATTTTATATCAAATTGAGGCTCTCGATGTCCTCAACAGTTTATCTAGAAACAATATCTGGAATATCTGGAAAATTAAAGTACTTCAAAAATGCAGTAAAATAGTTTCCGAAAACGAAAGTTAGTTTCGTTGTATTCATTAGAAGGAGCAAATGTTAAGCTGCATTTTGATACATGAATAAAATGGCTTTTTTACTCCAAGAAATGGTTGAGTAATAATGCTTCAAAGTTGATGCCTCCAAAGGGAATCGCCACCTTAAGCGAACATGTTCTGTAAAGTGAGCATGTTCTCTTAAGCGCGAGAATACGGTACTTAAAAGTTGAAATATATAACAGTCGGAATGGCGTTAATCAAATCGTTTATTAGCCGGTTCTTTGACGTGTCTTGGGATGTCATTGTAATTTATGCAGTGATGTATAGAGCGAGTGAGAGTACACCCGTTTTGACCAGGTAGTAATTTGCGGAGGGGGTCACTAGGGCCTGATCTACGGGTGGGGGTCAGCTGTTAGCTAACAGAGCATAGTTGTTTGTTGCTCTGATAACAATGTTGCTGCCTAATGATATAGTTTTATCATTATGTATTCTTAATAGTAGGTGTATAAAGTATAGGTTACATGAAATGCTATTCTTGGCATAATAGTTGCATCTTCCCATGGTCAGGTCAAAATACAAAAATCACCGTATTTAGAGACAAGCAGTAGAAAATTTGGATCTTTTCAGGATAACCCACCCCAAGCCCAGATTCCGCAAAACTTGATCAAATGAGCTGAAATTTGGTATAGGTATGTTTTCGACCACGCCGAGTTCAAATATAGCAAAATTTTCGATTTCGCGAAATTTGAATTTTTCGATTCGTAAGGGAGGACCAAGGGGAACCGAAAATTTTTTGTCTTCGATTTTGCTGAAAAGTTGTATTCAGAGGTTTTCGAGGTCGCAGAACATGAATCTGAAGGTGGTTTTTCGATTCAGCTTTTCGTTAGCTCAGTATAAGCTAAAGTTCAAAGCTTAAGATGTAAGCTTTTACTGAGCTAACGAAAAGCTGAATCGAAAAACCAACTTCAGATTCATGTTCTGCGACCTCGAAAACCTCTGAATACAACTTTCAGCAAAATCGAAAACAAAAATCTTTCGGTTTCCCTTGGTCCCCCCTTAAAAATCGAAAAAAATCGAATTTCGCGAAATCGAAAAATTATGCGATATTTGAACTCAGCGTAGTCGATAACATACCCATACCAAATTTTAGCTCATTTGATTAAGTTTTAAGGAGTTTGAGTGGTGGGGGGGTAATCGAGATAAGACCCCAAAATGTTAGCCAGGAAACTGGCCCCGTAAGGTTGGTCAAAAACAACTCAACCAAGTTGCCGGAAAGAGTGTCCTGGTTGACGTCACATCGTATGACGGACGTCTCCTCCTTTTTAAAAACATGCTCCGTCGGCCTCGGCGTTGTTATATCTGGTGTCTAGTCCGAGGAGCAGCACACAGCACGAGTCTTCAATGCAAAAACAACGGCATGATAGCCTTTGCACCAAAGTGAGACGACCTCCATGTGTGCTGTTCAATGATATAGCCTAATACGCAAAATTTTTTGATTTCGCGAAATTCGATTTTTTTCGATTTCTAAGGGGGGACCAAGGGAAACCGAAAATTTTTTGTTTTCGATTTTGCTGAAAGTTGTATTCAGAGGTGTTTGAGGTCGCAGAACATGAATCTGAAGTTGGTTTTTCGATTCAACTTTTCGTTAGCTCAGTAAAAGCTTACATCTTAAGCTTTGAACTTTAGCTTATACTGAGCTAACGAAAAGCTGAATCAAAAAACCAACTTCAGATTCATGTTCTGCGACCTCGAAAACCTCTGAATACAACTTTCAGCAAAATCAAAAACAAAAAATTTTTCGGTTTCCCTTGGTCCCCCCTTAGAAATCGAAAAAATCGAATTTCGCGAAATCAAAAAATTTTGCCATATTTAAACTCAGCGTGGTCGAAAACATACCTACACAAAATTTCAGCTCATTTGATCAAGTTTTGCGGAATCTGGGCCTGGGGTGGGTTATCCTGAAAAGATCCGAAAATTTGATCAAGTGTTTTAGTATTAGGGTGTGTAGGTCATTTAACTAAAAGTATGTCCTATTTGCTGCGAGAAACTGCTTGGAACTTTTTCCTTGCCTTAAATATCACATTATAATGTAAATTTTGTTAGCGCTGACATTTGTTTTTGTTTTCTTGTAAATTACTGTGAACTACATACTCTTTCTGCAATTTTGCTTAAGGTCCCATAAATTTTCCTCCCTTTCGGATATTTGGAAAAAAGAAAGTAGTATACCAGCACTGTGGTTAAGAGCTCAAACATCAGTAATTGTTATCTTCTCGTTATTCAGAATCTTATTATTTTCGGGAACAGCTGGTCGAAACTGTGTTCTTAGTTGCAACAACCAATGTACTCTGTTTTGGAAATAGCTTTTCTTTTATATCCGTGCTAAACCGTGCATATATAAATGGGTTTATCCCTGTGTTCAGCAATGTAGCTGCTCCTGAAACGCACTCACAAGCAAACTGAGACAAAAACTCAAATTTAACGAGTAGTTCTGTTATCCAGTGAGAAACCAAAAATATCAAGAATACGGAAGTTACCATACTAAATTGCATGGCCAAAGATTTTTCCTTATTTCGTCGCTGATCCAAGGCTGAAGTTATCTGATTTTGTGAGTTTGCCTTTTTGACCTTGATGAAAATAACAGCATAGAAAGCTGTAACCAAGACTACTACTAGGCTTGAAATGCACTTCTGATAAGCTTCAAATCTTTGTCCTCTCAAACTTTTCCCAAAGTGCCATGAAGGTGCTAAACCGTACTGACTATAATAGTAACTGTCACAAAACCACGCTACAGTCATACTTACGAAAGAATTTACAAGTGATATGGCGATAATTATGTTGCAAGTTTTTGTAGTAAAGTAAACATCATACTTATTAAGAGAAATTACTGATACAAGTCGATTGATACAGATCCCGAAAATATGCATAAACGAATTCCAAATCAATACGGCGTTTATGAATCCAGTAATTTTTGATATCACAAGTGGCTTGTCACGCATGATGGCGTCGACACTGCCAATAATCAATTGAAATAATAGCAGAGCACAGTCAAACACGGCCAATGTTCGAGCTTGGATATAAAATGGATTTTTGAATGTGGTTTTGCGATGTCGCCAAAGTACCCGAAAGACCGCTAAATATAGCACTAAGCTGACCAAGGACCAAACATCAACAATAATCAAGTAGGTTAAACGAATCGTAAAGGTATCCTGTTCGGAGATTTCAGACATATTTTTGTTTTGACGGTATTCGGACATGATAAATGTTTAAATGCTTTTCATGTAGGCTGATGAGAAAGCTAAACTTTTCAAGAAGACGATTTGGCGCATATATACTCAATAAAGAGACAACAAGTAGTGCCCAAAAAGGGCAATATTTCTCTACAGAGAGCTGTCTGAATAAAGTTTTCTAACATCAATCTATAAGAAACATAATTTATTCAGCTCAGCGAAATAAAGCTTTGCCTTATTCTAACTTTAGTTAAATAGGTTGGTTTCATTAGGAGTACAAATTAGATAATTAATGAAAGTGTGCTCGCTTCGCATACTGAAGAATCATCATTAAATTAAATATAGTGTGAACATTTATTTTGCGTAAGCATGCAGAGCCTCACTAAGGTAACGAACGACTCAATTGTGGCAATTCGTCGGCTGAGTGTGAAAAAGTTTAATCTCGGACGTACCCTTTTTATTGCACCAGCGGTGAGGTCTAGGCCCAGCGCACATTTTGTGATATATCCCACCATTCTAAGGCTTCTATAGCGCTCTGAACGCCATAAAGTTGTAACTACGTGTAATTCCAGTAGGTCCTATCTCTATAAAAGACAGTGATATTTTAATTCCATGTTACCAAGAGGACATAGTAACTAAGAGTGTGACAAGCGTCACGTTCTTAGTTATCAAGCTAAAAACATCATCTGCACAATAACGGCTTACCCCCCCCCCACAACTGAGTATGTGCAATTCAAATATTTTTTGCCCGCTATGCCTACGTTCTAAAGCTCAAAAACACAACTAGTCAGTTGGTTCAATGTGCGTCTGTAGCAAGCTTCAGAACGTAGGCACAGCGGGCAAAAATATTTGTAGTGCACATACTCAGTTGTTGGTAACTAAGAGCGTGACGCTTGTCACGCTCTTAGTTATTATGTACTCTTGATGTTACTCTGCGATTGAATATATCTTAAGACGTGCAATTTAACTACTTATCCTATGTATGTGGCAATTTGCCAATACAATTTAGCGGAAAATGGTCTAACTCCATAACTTACATGTAAATTTGCAGTTAATTGAAAAACTCTCAAACGACATCTACAGCTCGAAGGATGTGGTTTCAACGGAAATTTTAGAATGGTCTTCTTTTGAATAGGACAGTCTTATGGTCATACTGGAAACATCCTATGGCGTTAATAATATAGAGAAGCATTTTTCTCATTTTTCTCCATATTTTAAAGTAACAGACAAGACTTTTTCGTACTCATACAAGACTTCATACTCCTGCAAAACTAATTTGCATATTGCGCATGCAAAAATGGTGCATAACTAGGCCTGTATTAAACATTAGGCCTTTTTCTAAGGCAACACAGCTACTACACGTAAAACATACAACATACCCCTATTCGGTATTCCGGTTCCAGCCGGAATAAAAAGTGCTAGACAGAAATTTAGGACTACACATATATTGTACAAGAAAACTTGCACCTGATGTAATCATGTTTCGTCCTGAATCAAAGTTATTTCAATCAAGGAATTCTATAGACTGAGCGTTTTGTTCTTTTAAACCCTCTAGCTAGATCAGCAATAATAAACTCTGACTAAAACTATTTCTATTTCGAATTCAATCCATAGAAAGGAAGGCAGCGACAATGCTGAAATAAAATCTTATGCGTTAAGCTTTTTTCTGATGGGAAAGCTGAGTCAGTCAAGCAATCCAAATGCCTGTTTTCGTCTAATATGTATTTCTTCAACATTTCTGCAGCAACTTTTTCACTTTTCAACTGACTCAGCCAAACAAACTACATTTCTGCAGTTCTTATGCAGGGAAAGGCTGTGGCAACATCAGCGTAAATGCTTTGACACATGCAATATGCATCTATGCACACATATGCATTTTTATTCCTGCTGGAGCAGGAATGAATAAAATGAAGTTTGGCTATGTTTAGCATGTGTTTTCTCTATTTTACCACGACGAGGCCCTATCTTCAACATAGGGCTAGTATAGGGAGCTTTTTTGAAAAGTTCGTTTATGCAAATTAGGCTAGCAGCTATTTAAACGACGGAATCTGCAGTCTTCCCGCAGTTATCAACTGTCAGCAATCTACACGGTTGCGTATATTTGGGCGCATCAGTGCAGCTTGAGAGCTCACTTTGGCGTGTTAGGGATAGAAAAGTTATAGCAGTTAAACTCAAATTAACTGAAATAAAGGTATGTTATTTACAGAAATAAGAATACCCATACATTTGTATACAAACTTTACACGCAAATATTTCTTGTCATATCATGTTGAGAAAAAAACAGGAAGTTGACGAAGTTTTCACTATACCAGGGTGACACTTTACTTAAAATGGACAATTAATTTGTTCTTGTCTGCCATTTATGCCTAAGTAGCTGAGCTACTTACCCAATAGTGAAGTACAAGTACATGAACAGTTAAGTAGGTGCTGTTTAACTATCCGGAAAAAGTAACCATTTGTCTCACTCGCTGTTTGTGATTACATAAAAGAGAAACTGAAAACTATATTATATTGCAAACTAATTTTAAGATATTCTACTTAAATTCGTACAGGTCTACGAAGGAATATTGCCCCTTTTGGGGCCAACTTGTTGAAATGGTAACGGAAAAGTGGCAAATTAAAATTAGTGCGTTTGCATAAAGTTATACTACAGCATGCTTATAACAGAGTTCATGCAGACGTCTGGATCTCGTTATCCGCTTTCTCCCTTCTTTTCTTACAGTAAGTTGCAGTAAATTTAGAAGATTAGGTCATAATAATGACGAGTAAGATTAATTTTGGGTTCATTTTGGACATTGTGTGCATTGAACTCGGTATGTGTTTGGATCTTCCTGGATCCCAAAGCTAACAAACAACAGAATCGAAAAGCAGATTTCAGATAAATGTTATGCGCACACAAAACAACCATACAAAATCAGAGACAAAAAGGTTTGTAACGGGTCTCCCTCCACTAGCGGATCCAGGATTTTGTTATGGGGGAACCATCAGCAAAAAATCGTTCACCGGCAGAATGCTAGGCAACTACGAATGCTGAGAATATTCACGTTTTTATTTCTTTAGCTTTTAAGGTTTTGCTTCAAATATATAGTTTGCCATTTCACGCTTTTCAGTATAAGCCAGTGTGGAGAATGATACCAGCGCCTTAAGGTGCTGGTTTACTTTCGGGCATTTTTCATTATCACGGCTTTAATTCTTTACGTAAATAGCTTAAAATTACGAAATAACCTATTTCCGTGCTTTTTATTGGGACCAGTCCCGCATTTTTAGGTCGAAAGATAAGAAAGTTTTAGTTTTTGGCCTTTAGGCTACCAGAAGATAAACCAGACACTGGGTTTGTTGTTATGGCTGGAAAGAGGACACAAAAATGAACATTTTGGGTTTACAACCTTTGAGCTAGCTCCAGGGTCAAAAAAAGGCCAATTTCGAGGAAATCAGTTTTTTCAAAATTACTGCCGAATCTTACAGACAATTTTGGTCCATTTGTACTCAATCGACACACAGTGTACATTTGTTCAATGGCTATTAGCTGAAGTTTGTTGCTTTAAGCTAGAGATTTGGCCAAAAAATATTTTGGCAATACTGCAGTTATTTTGTTTTAAACATCGATTTCTCAAAAATTACTCCACGTGATTCCGGCCATTTTTAGCAGAGTGGAAATTCGTACTTCTGCAGAAGGACATTTTCTTGGTTTGAGCTGAAACGTTTCGAGTAGCGAGAAATCTCTATGCAAAGTTGCGAAATCTCGTGTTGCCGTGCATTTGGCCGCTAAGACCGGCTGATCCAAATCAAAAAACCTCTCGCGTCCGTTATGTCCTTCATATCATGGCAAGAAAGGAGCCCTTGGCCAATTCTACAGTTGTCAGAAATCGATGTTCTAAAGTTTTAGTCTATACTTAACCCTTATGTGAGAAAAGCTTTGGTAATTTTGCTAGTCTCGTAAGCTCAGAAGAATGTCCTAATTATAAGCTTTAAAACGATGTCTAAAGCTCCTTTCAACTCTCAAAGTTGCAAAAGTTATGGTGTTTTTAAGAAATCGCAACAAAAGCACTGTACAAAAGGATACCACAACCTTAAGGGCTACCTGCCAGAAGCTCTTAACCCCTAAAGATGAACGTCAGAAAAGAACAAGCACGAAGAACACACAGATCAGGTACAGTTTTGGTTGGCCTTTTGAAATTCACAAAAACCGAATTTATTCTGGAACACTTCAGATCAGAGACAAACAACAGATAGACAGTAACATAACATAACATAACAAAACATAACATAACATAACATAACATAACATAAAGTAACTGATATTTTCACTAAATGTTTAATTTAAATACAAAAGATTATTTAACTGTCAGTATGAGTAAGTACATTCTCCTCCAGTATAAAATGGTGTAATTGAGTATTTACAGCTAAATGTGCAACACATCCTGCAGGGCGAATAATTCTACAGATGCATGACACTCTCACTTGACCACAACGAACAAATTGATCTCCCTCTCACACCGCCCTTACATTTGTAAGAATTCTGACGGGGATCGGTCGCTCGCATAGTATAATTAAACGTTGAAACTAACAGGTGCCCAATTTGGGAAGTGACGACTAAGCTTGCATGCTTCACACATGCACGTAAATTATATTCTAAGCCATTAAGTCACCCTTATTTGGAACGTCACTCATTTAGGGACAATGTGAGGGGGGCCCTTTTGTAGGAGGGTTAGGCGATAGCGCCCAGACCATAATTGTTGCTCTCATTACACAGAATTGTTCTCATACTTTCGTCATTATGTATTTAACAGTTTAGTTTGGAATCTTGATTAGTTCATACTGTTTGCGGGAATGACTGGTTGGTACTGGGTTCGTAGCTGCAACAGCAGATCCTGCAGATTTAGAAAGTAAATTTTTCCTTATGTCTGAGCTGAAACGTACATAAATAAAAGGATTCATTCCAGTGTTAAATAAGGTTGCAGCTCCGGTGATACATTCGCAAGATAATTGAGTTAAATAGTTCCGTTTGACAAGATGTTCCGTTATCCAGTGTGAAATTAAAAATATCAAGAAGGTCAAAGTTACTATGCTAAACTGCAAAGCCAGAGACTTTTCTCTAGTTTTTCGCTGAATCAATGCTGCATTTCCATGGATGCGGTTTCTCGAGTTTGACATTTTAATTTTCGCAAATATTATAGCATAGAAAACAGTAACCAATACCACTACAAGGCTAGAAATAAACTTCATGTAAATTTCGTACATTTTCCCCTTTTCACTGGTTCCAAAATGCCAGGTAGGCGCCAACCCGAGCTGACTATAATACGAACTGTCGCAAACGTACGCTACTGTCATACTTGCAAATGAGATTAGAATCGCTACGAATGTGATCAAGTTACAGGTCTGCTTAGCAAAGTAAACATCATACATATTAAGAGAAACTACTGAAACAAGTCGATTAATGCAAATTCCAAAAATATGCAGAAAAGAGTTCCAAAGCAGTATGCCATTTATAAACCCAATAACTTGTGATACCAGAAACGGCATATTTTGCTTGAATGCATCCACTGTACCAAAGGTAAGTTGAAATATAAGCAAAGAGCAATCAAACAAGGCTAATGTTCGAGCTTGGATATAAAATGGATTCTTAAATACAGTTCTTCGATTTCTCCAAAGGGTTCGAAACACTATTAAATAGAGTGTTAAGCTAGTTGCTGACCACAGGTCTGAACTGATCACATAGAGTAATCTAGTGTTTGAAGTATTGCCTTCGCTGTCTTTGTTCATATCGAGACAATCACATCCTTCATGCGTTCATTCAAAGCAAACCCTTAAATATTTGCAAGCTAACCAAACTTCAGTAGTGTTTATTCGTTAAAGTAAATTGACTCTTTACTGACGGCACACCATGCGAACATAATTTTTGTAAAGGCGTAGCCAGCGGCACACAAAGGGATTCTCCATAATGATAGCTGGAACTTTTGAACTTTTAATTAGAACAGAAACTTTTCTTCAGACAACTTCCCGTAACTAGTGAGAGCTAAGTTAAGAGGGAAAAGCTAAAATGCTAAGAGCCATCTAAGTATCAGAACTTATCATAAACACTGGTAGGAACAGGGAACTTGAGTACTTAATGGATTATCTGATGAGTTAACAGAAAACAAACACTTGATCCGTTCCCAACTTCTAAGTAAAGCTGAACAAAACACATTAGAGCAGGAAAAGTGTGTAGCCAGAAAATCAGTTACACATTTGTGCAAGTAAATATTTCGGAAGAAAACTTCCAGATTATTCTAGGCTAAAAGTTGAAGAATCTGTTTAAGCTTCTTTCCTTAATGTTATTCATCGAGCACTGCTCCCACAAATGCGACGGTCGGTTTGATGTACGATGCCACCACCTTTTGCGCTCAGACGCTATTTTATCTGAACAGTTCGTTCAGGTGACATGGTAAATATGACATGAATGCCGACTTTGCGTCTGTATGTTTTTGCAAAGTTTGCACGAGACGAACAGCATAGAGTCAAACCTTGTAAGTCAAACGCGAAAATGCCTGAGTAGTCAGATAAATGGATCGAACCAAATGAATCAAACTGTTGAATTGTTGACTTTCAATCCCCTGCCAGCCTCGATCACTAATCCCCAAACTGTGTACCCAGTAAACAATTGCGTACGCCCAATCGCTGTATATTTACACGTTAAAGCTCGTCAGCACAACAACTTAGTTAGCGTACTTGCGCCAGACTATGTTAATTTGCTTCTTATCTCTCACCACTTTGCAACATTTGCAATCGTGAGAAGTTCATAAATCCTGGTTAGTATATAATATTAACTTGCAAAACTATTTTGTATTAGTAAAGGTTTATCTTTGGGAGAAAGAACTGGAGAAACCAATTCAGCGTGAGGTGATCCGGTTTGATTCACCACGAAGTTAATCTGTGTGGCTGGAATTCGCATTCTAAATCGTGTAGCGTAAATACGCAAGCGATTATGAGCATATAATAGCATATAATGGAACACTGACAAGTACGCTGCGTAGGTACGCGACAATATGTGCATCAAGTCATGTAGGTTGTGTAATACGGTTGCGTGTACGTAGGCAGTTTTTGTAGGCTTACAAGGGACGGATTGCCATATTTATGGAGCTTCAGCTATTACTTGTATACTACTACGATGAAGAGAATTTCCAAGGCGCAATTTCGAATTATTTTATTAAATTATTAATTAATTATTATTATTATTATTTTTTAGGAAAATTATTTTCCTAGGAGCAAATATCGAATATTGGTGAGTCAAACAGGATAATCACACGCTGAATCGGTTTCTCCAGTTCATTCTCCCAAAGTTAAACCTTTACTAATACAAAATAGTTTTGCAAGTTAAGATTATATACTAACCAGGAATTATGGATTTCTCATAATTGCAAATGTCTGCGAAAAAGTGACGAGAGAAAAGAAGTAAATTAACATATACATAACTAAATTGTTAAAGCAACACTACCTCAGAGCAAAAGGGCAATGTTCGATAACTTAATGAAAAAGTTTAAATAGATTCTTCAATTTCAATCGTTTTATCTACCGGTCCATGCAATTCCTGCATTTCATCTTTGGTTTCATGTCGTTTGGTAGCTACGATCATGTCCTTCGGCAGTTTCTTGACCTGGTGATAGTTGAGAATAATTACCAAAAGACAAACACTGTGACACAGGCGCAGCAACTGTAGATCGAAATCTCTTTAGCATTGCTGATCCACTTGCTCAGAAGACCCCAAGGCGTGTAGTTATTCAGATTTTCGGTAATCCCTGTCGTAACGCCGCAGTAAGACGTTATGGTGCCGTTGGAGGAATAATAAATGAAGACATTGTTGTTTTCGTCGTGCAGCTGAATTTCTTTGACAAGTGAGCAGGAAGCTGAAGCGGAGTTCTGATAAATAGTGTTTGTAGTTGGATCTAGATAGCCATCTATCCAGAGAGCTTGTAGTTTAACGTTCATTCGAATCCATTCCGTGCAGCATGGATGTAGAATCATGTTCATGAGTTTGACAAGAACCGGCACACATGAAGTCAATGACCAGCTAGTCGAGCCATGACTTAAGAATCATTGAAGATGTGACGACCTACAAGCGTTATTTCTGAGGGTGCCAAGAGAAGGTCCATCTGTTGCATGTTCAGTAGAGATCTGCATGTTTTACTGAATGCAAAATGGATTTCGAAAGCCAGTGCTTCTTGAAACCTTTCCTATAGGGCCTGTATAATCGGGCGCAAAGGTCATAAGCGTCCACATAAGGTGAATTGTCATGGCTCTTTGGCGACTCTATTGCAACTCGTTTCCTGCGTTCAGCATCCTGATAAATAATTATTGTTATTCTTTGGTCGGTGCGAATTTCTCGAAGTCGGTTGCACGTGTGAATTTGATCGGGATTTGTTGAATCCCAGCTAAGGCCAATTTCATGATCTTCACTCAAAAAGCGGCCGTTCCAGAATTTTTCTTTGGAACTTTTCCACTCGACGTATTCACATTTTACCAAGTTTGATTTCTTGCAAATTAGAATGGAGTAGTCAGAGAGGATACATGAAGTTTTGTTATAGTTGCACTTTAGTGCTTTTAAGATTGCTTTCCATTTACCCTCTGAACGTTTCATATGCTTTTCAGTTTGGACGTCGTTTTCGTACCAGTGACCGCAATCCCAAGCATTCCTTGTTGTCCAAAGGTAATCGACTTTGTTGTTGGTGTAAGCAATAAAGTCGTGTCCAAGGAGAACGCCGTCCCGGCATCGATGGGTTTGAACCATATTTTGGCATTCATCTTCAGATACGGATACAGGAGATTCTTTGGTTAGATGATGCCAACCAGACTTGGCAAACCCTGTCCAAGTTGATTTAGTTGTTTTAGTCTTCGTGCAGCGATAAGCATCGCTTGCATATTTGGCAGTATTGCGCGTGAATATCCCAATTGTTGCCGTCTTCGCTAACTTGACAGACTCTTTGGACAAGAAGTGTTTACAGATAAATCAAACAGCATTTTATTTTCATGGGATTGGCAAGAGAGGGGTTATGTCCTGCGGTGATGAAGAACTGGAACACTGGATCAGAAGTAGCAAAACGACGACGCTGGATATTAGGTTCATGGACTTTGTAACCTTTCTGGTTCGTGGCGTTTCGGAAAGTCGCATCGTTGGTCCATGTCCAACCTTAACTAATGAGGGAACGCTGTCATTCGAATCGGCAAGTCTGGGCTTTTGATGGCTTCCTCGATTTGGCCAATGCCAACTTCCTCGTAGAGTATTTTCTTTTATTTAAACAATGTCGTTTATCTTTGGAAACTCAGCATCTTGTCTTTGTGGAAATTTCAGTTGATGCCGATGTTGTTCTCGAAGACTGAGCAAGTAGTTGTCTTTCCAAAGTTTCCAAAACTGACTTGCGCTTGACCTTCCTTCCACGTAGATAGTAGTTGTTCAACTAATGACAGTCTATTGACAAAGTCAGGATCGTAGGTATTTTCTGGCGGAGTGACTGGCAGTGTAGATATTGTATTTGATGTGGTTAAATGCACGGGTGTCAAGTAGCAGCCAAATTGGAAATCAGAATCTAAATATAACAATGAACGTGAATTGATGGCAGCCTCAATCTCAACCTTGATAGTTTGAAGTTGTGTGAAAGTGAGTGTCAAGCATCCAATGGACTTTCGCACACTTTGCTTCATCAAAGCAACGAGGCGTTCGTAGAAACCGCCCATCCATGGTGCTCTTTCTGTGATGAATCTCTATTGAATGCAACGAGTCGAATCAAACACTGTCTTGTATTGCGTCAAGCGTCTTCTTGGCCACTTTGAATTGTATTAATGCATTGCCGAAGTAAATGAGTGTTAGGCTCCTCTTCGACCACAAAAACCCCGCGCAAGAAGAGAAGAAATTGTTCTGCAGACAGGTCGGAAGTAAGCGGAATGTGAATCGCCCATGTTGCTAGACAGGTGAACAGGCACACCCAAATCTTTCTTGTTGTGTAATCGCCGTCGAAAACCTTGATATATTGTGGACCCAAGTAGTCAAGTTCAGTGAAGGTGAAAGGTACGCTTGGCTGAACACGAGCCACAGGCAAAGGCGGCATAGTGGTGCTTTGTATGGATCTCCGTCAAATTTCTTGCATTGTGAGCAGCGGTGGATGTACTTGTAGACGAGAGCGTCCTGTAGGAATCTAAAATTCTCTTAGAATCATTGATAGAGTGTGTGATACGCGCGCATGAAACAGAAGAAAGTAGCGAATAACCAACATAGTAAAATGATCTGACTTGGGAAGCAAAATTGGATGAACCACAGATTTGAACAAATCTGCATTGGCCAATCTGCCTACACATCGCAGGAGATCATTTTTATCAATCCACAGGTCGAGCTGATACATTATTGGATGCTGTTATCGGTGTTTCACTGCAGATAGTACATCAAAAATGTTGCTTGTTCGGATGTAGAGGATTCATGGATGCTTCGCATGAGACAGCTCGTCAGCAGAAAGAATTCTGGCAGATGGCTTTTTCCGGAAGATTCTCAGACACCAAGCCCTAACTCGAAACAGTTTTGCCAGTGATGAGAAGTTGTTGTGGTGGGTAATAGCACCAACGCCGCCATCCGAATATTTGAAGAGATAATAAGGTGCTTTGTCATATTCAGCCTCCGCTTTGTGCATTGTTTAGGCGTTTTTGCTTGATTTGTATGTGGGCCAATTGTTTTTAGCTAATTATGATAGGAATGACGGCGCTTCCCACCACAAACTCGACTTGTGTAGTCTCTTTGCAGAGGAGGATTCTGAAGCAAAGTCAGCCGGGTGGTGCTGGGTGTCGACATAGTGAAATTCAAAGTTGGAAATTGTGTTAATTTGAGTGATCCTGTTGCGTAGAAATGGAGTTAGTGCTTTCATTGAGTTAAGACTGTGAATCCGTCCAAATAATGCGGCGCTGAATGGAAACAGACATTGCTGACGAGACGAACTGAAGACAAATGCCAAGATGTACGGTAATCACTTCCAGACGAGTTATCGTCATCGTCTTGCAAATTGGAGACAGCCGAGCCTTTGCAAGAAGCCATGTCATGTGTACGTCATCACCAGTCAGGACGTGCAGATAAATGCAGATTCCATTATCCAAATGTGAAGCATTGCAAAAGCAGTATAGCTGAAATTCCATTTCCAGTGAAACGAGGAATCTTCAGATACTTCAGAAGTGATAGGTCAGTGATAATGCTTTACCATTTCTTTCTGTCTTCAGCAAGAAGTGTATCATCCTAATCCCTTTTGTCCTTCCACAGATTTTGCAGACAATTAGCCGTGTAGAACAGAAAGGGCTCACTAATCCCGAAATCAAAGACTGATGCAAGAAAGCGTAGCACTGTGCGCTTAGTCGCAGGCCCTGTGATATCCATACCTTTTGATACTGTATGGAAAGAGTTTCTTCTGTTAGATTCCACGGAAGACCAAGAACCTTACACTCCCCAGAATTAGAAGTGAAATTATGCGTCTACCAAAACATTTTGAGTAAGCGACATTCCGTGATTTCAATGTAAATGTAATTCCAGTAAAATTTCCGTGCTCTATTACAGCACGAGGTTTGCTGCAATCCGTTAATTTTCCTTACGTTTAGAAGGCCTTGTAGGAAGATAAGCTGTAGGACCACCTAAAGTTAATCTTCACTTTACACAACTACTGAAAAAATGCACGAAAAAATGGAATTCAGCAGGCGAGGATTCTTTATAAGTTTACTCAAAATGTTTTGATAGACGCATTAGCTTGGAGCCCATTCTCGTACATTCATTGAGGCTGCTTCAAACAGTCGTTTTATAGAGTGATAGAATTCAATAGACTGAACGCCAGATATAATGTCGTCAATGTAGTTGTTAATGGTTGTTAATAGTTGTTAATATGGTTTGAAGAATATTCAATTCAACGTCGCCACCGTCCTTCCGCAGTCGAAATGTAATGGTTGCTCTAAGTAGAAAAGTGCTTGAGATGACACTGAATTAAGGGGGGGTCGCGATTTTTCGACCATCTCCGATTTTTCTCATTTTCACATATTTTGTAGTCCTCATGGGTCCGCAAAACAAGACTAGTGCGTTTGTTGCAAAACTTTTCCTATCATTGACAAATGACAATAGCCCTCCAAAGGTGACCCCGACATGTGTTAAACATAGGAAAATGAAAAAGTTAGGAAAATGTTTCTGCTACCAAAAGTTTGAGCGCTGTGTAAGAGCAAATCGGCTACCACTCACTGTAAACCTAATTTGGACTAGCTAAAGTGCTAATATCTATACGAGGTTATTTTCGGTAGGGTCGCTGATTTTATACGAATTTTCAAAATCCGGAGAAGTAGATTTTTGCTCAAAATCGCTCTACAAATGTGTAGGTCAGTGGACTTTTTGTGCTGTCCTGAACTAACCCTTTAGTGTAGAAACTTCACGTTTAGATATTAGCACAGTATGTTGCTAGAGCTTTATTTTGAATATAATCAATCCCTATCAGGCCTTTTGAGTAGCTCGCAGTTTTGGTAGCAGAAATTCCATTTTTCCTCGAAAATCGTAATTTTTCGAAACTTTCATGTTTGCTGCGTCATAAGTCATTCAAATCTTAAGGTATCTCAATAAAATTTGGGATGCTAAAATGCTGACATATAACCTACGTCCATGTAAAGTTTCATGCCAATAGCCTGTGTTTTCCTCTGGTGACATATAACATGGCGGACAGCTATGGGCAAAAAATGTCAAATTTTGAACTTTTTCAAATATAGCCATATTTTATATCAAATTGAAGCTCTCGATGTCCTGAACATTTTCTCTTGTTGCAACAGGTCTCTACAAAGCAGTATAGGAAAGTTAGAGCGAGTTAAACGTTGACGCAAATGACAGTCGGAAGGAGCTTGATCAAATTGTTCAAAAGCCGTTTCTCGTTTCTCGTTGCTTGGCGTATCATTGCCACTTGCACAGCAATAAATAGCCCAAGATAGAGGCTTCAATTTGATGTATTGACCATACCGTAGTCTTTTGTTATACTATGAATACACGTCTTCGAAGCCCTTAGCGAGGCATAGTGGCGTAAATACTAATTGTAGGGATTTGAACTGCAATATCTCTTAACTGGATTGACCCTGGACTCTAAAAATTTGTCTTGTTTTTGGACATATATGGGGGTATATTACAGCCAAAAAGGAGCGGAATCGGTGACTAAAAAATTTGGTACCTGGCGACCCCCCCTTAACACTGGGATCTTTAAGTCACAGAAATCGGGTAACATCTCTGCCTGTTTCATGGGAACACACTTGAAGAAAAACCCTTCTCAATATCAGATGTGATCGAAACTGAATAGAATGGCAACGATGCAGTCCAAGATGATAGGCCGCTGAGGCGTTGTAAACGATGCGAAGTTCCATTGTCCTGCCATGAGTGATGACGGCATGATGAAGGATGTAATGCAATTTTGAAGATGCTCTTGCTGTGTCGTCAACCTTTTCGATAACACCTTTCTTCAATTTATCTTGAAGAACTTGCTTATATTGGTTGAAAACTATTGGTTCAGTCTTATATCGTGGAATTAGTGAGTTAAGTCGGCCCAGTGCTAGTTGGAAGCTTGAAGGCAACCTGAAATCCAAGGCCACGAGACATAATTGCGGACCCCAGTACTCGTGAAATTTGGTTGTCTGCCACCAAGCAGGCATCCTAGTGTAGTGTTGATCAGATGGATCCCACTGCTGAGTGAGATCTCGTCGCCCGTGAAAATGTCCCACATGCAGTCAGCCCCAATCAGAAAATCAATTGAAACATTTTCAAACTGTGATGGGATTTTGTCGGAAATTGGAAGATCATGAAACAATTTCCGAAAGGGTGTTAAGTTGCTTAGAGCAGTTTGAATATTGCCAGTGATGAGCGGAATGATGTTGGCTGTCAGCTGAAAGGTTTTTCCATTGCAAAGACGCACACCAGCAACTGACGATTTTGCATTAGTTGTAGTCGATGTTGTGGTCCGGAATGTGAAAACAGACAGATTTCCGGTTCGGAAAGTTTTTCAT
Organism: Trissonchulus latispiculum; assembly: GCA_030248195.1. Taxonomy (NCBI): domain Eukaryota; kingdom Metazoa; phylum Nematoda; class Enoplea; order Enoplida; family Ironidae; genus Trissonchulus; species Trissonchulus latispiculum. The sequence continues at coordinate 31,513 of JASAND010015513.1, forward strand.
TTTAAGCTTTCCGACAGTTGTTAATGATATAGCTACGTTGACTACCCTTATCAAATACACCTCGTGTAATAACAGTTGTACCATGGCTGGCGATAAATGTAGCGGTGACGGTTTGGAGCAGAGAGACTTCGCTCGAGGCTAGCAGTTGATGTTATCGGTTATGCGCTGTGCTATAACTTAGTGTTAAAACTTGCCTACGTCTCATCAATCCATTGTAGTCCTTCAGTACAATTAAGACAGAATTTTCGGGATTAGAACTAATTAGTTAATTAACTATTTTTGAATTACGTTTTTTATAAAGTTGACGCATAATTAAGGCGGCTTTGGGTCAAAATCGATAGTCACGGATTTCGCTCATTTTCGCACACAATATTAGGTACATATGTTCTCAAAAACAAGACAAAACATTGAAGTTCGAAATCAAACTGTGGCAGAGATATTCAGCTATAAAGTTGGAAAACTTGAAAATCACTGTGATTTGCCCTCCAAGCTCATGTTGGGACAAAACGGCAGCTAAATTTGAGTCAACTAATATGGCAAATTAATTCTGTGGGTTGGCTAATAGTTTAATACTAAAACGACTCCGGCATAGCCACTCAGTCGTTCACCGTACATTCTTCAATTGTGTACTGAGCCTTTTTCAACTAACTGTACCTTCAAACTGTAACTTGCTCTAACTTTCAGATGTACATTTCAGACACATAGTTCTATTAGAAAAGTTGTTCAGCTCATCAGTAGCTATCGAATGATACCCAATTTCCCTATATTTTGGAAATTTCACAAATTGACTTTTGTGTCCTATAAGGGTTCAAAGGAGCCGATACGACAGATAAGTTCTACCTTGAAGCATCTGCCTTTACCATTACGTCCGGCAGGCATTGAGAGTTTTGTGTGTCCATTTTGGTGACTTTCGAGTGGGTAAGGACTAACGAGTGAGAAAATACTAAAAGAACGCGAAAATTGTGCAAAATGATGATTTTTGGCAAAATTAGCACGTTTTGAGGCAAGTTCTTTTGAGAGGATTATAAATGGTAGAAATTCGCAACTACTGTCAAAAGAATTCTGTGTATGCGTAGAGTGCAACTATCTATAGGCGAGTTCTGTAGCTTTTGCCAATCGTGCAGGAGAGGCAAAAATGTTTCGCTGGTCCTGTTTTTCGTGGTACAAAAAGCACCAATTTTACGAAATTTTGACTTTGAAAAATCGTCAAAAATCCGACACTCAACAGAATTGTACCACAAGAGTTATTTGCACTCTCTGGTATATCCTTCACATGTACAACTAGGTATCTGTACTGTATCTTGCATTCAGGGAAACATTTTTCTACCACAAACATTTTAACCTAACTTTTTCATTTTTCTATGTTTAACACATGTCGAGGTCACTTTTGAAGGGCTCTACAGCACGATAGAAGCAATATTACGCGAAACGCTCTAGTCTTGTTTTGAGGACCTATTGGGACTACAAAATGTGTGAAAATGAGCAAAATCGGAGACGGTAGAAAAATTTGGCCAAAAAGCGACCCCACCCCCTTAAGCCAGTCAGACGCTTAAAATAGCTAAATTTCTTAAGCTAAGCTAAGCTAAGCTTAAGGTGCTGGTTCGGGTTTCTGTATTCTTGGACTTTAACATCGCAATTGTCGTTGAAATTCATTCAAAATTGCTACAATTACATCTTTTTAGCATGGATAACATTTTAGAAAAGTCGCGGCGTGAAAATTTGAGTTTTGCAAAAATTAGCTTCAGTCCGCCATAACTTGAACATTGGCCATCCCACACGGACAAACTTGTAGTCACTCGAATTCTCTCATCAAGATCTACAACTCTGCTCCTGAGGCTATTCTTCGATTCCCTACAATTTACGAGATAACAGCAAAAATTGATTTTCGAAGTTCTAAACTGACCATTTTTCGAAAAATCAAATCTTGCAAGATTTCGACAGCTTCAACAGCGCTGGTCCTTTGGTCAAGTATTGCACATATTAGTAGTCCTAAAGGACATGTTATGCCCAACGGAGGAGAGCTCTCTGCGGCATCTCTGCCTACGCGCAGCAAAGAAAATATGAAATTTTGAAAATCGCAAGCAGACACGGATTTCTCTCAACTCATGTAATCAATTAAAGAACGCGTTGCACAAGCATTTTTGATACATTTGCCGAGGGCTATTTTTCCTGGATTTGCGTTTTGTCTTTCTGTTCGAGTGAAATAGGCGTCTAAACTTGAAAATTTTAATGAAAGTCAGAGAAAACTTATATTTTTCTCAATATCTTAAGCTTACTTAATCATTGAAAGATTTCAAAAAAATAGCCCCAGGGAAGACATTTCTTTTAATGCCTGAACAGGTCGCTTTTCTTCAGCTTTCCTACAATTCGAGAAATCCATGTTCAAAAATTGTTTTTCATATCAGTCGAAGAGTAAAAATGAGACAGCTATACTCAACCTAGTTATAACAAACACATTCGAAGCTTTAAAATAATAGGGGAGGAGTCACTTTTTCGCCGATTTTTCGACCATCTCCGATTTTGCTCATTTCTCACATTTAGCAGTGGGTCCTCATGGGTCCTCAAAACAATACAAGTGCGTTTTGCATAATTTTGCTCCTATCATTCTGTAGATCATTCTGTAGAAAGATAGCGTTACAACCTTGCACACATGTTAAGGATAGTGCAGCTATCTAGTTTGGTGCAATTCCGTTTAGTGACGGATTTTTGGTGAATTTTTAAAGTCAGAATTTGGAAAATCTGGCGTTTTTAGACCATGAAAAACAGGATCTACACTACTCTTTTGCTTGTCCTGAATGATGGACAAAAGTTACAGAAATGGCCAATAGATAGCTGCACTATACGTGTAAAAACACGTCTTATGAAGGTTTCTATCAACTGCAGTAAGCTAAAAAAACCTGCCACAACAACAGCAAATTTTGGCAAAATTGGCCATTTTTCATAATTTTTCACATTCTTTGCTAATGTCTCACTCATTATGTGGTAAAATTAACCAAACTTGGCAGATTAATATATCCATGTCTGTCACATAATGCACCTTCGATCTTCATAGGTGAAAAATACCTATTTCTAAATTTTTCCAAATATAGACAAATTGGGTATCAATCGATAGCTAATGAAACGAGGAGCAACTTTTGTCATATAAGTTTGGGTATTTGGCTTCGCGGGGTTGCCCGTTTTAGGCCATGCAAGGGTCGAAGCACTAGACTATAGGCTGATTTCATTCGTCGGTTACATTTCGGCGGTTTTGGGAGCATCCTAAGATCCACGTGCGAGCTTTTGTTATGCTCGATGTCATCCGAGCTAAGGCGCAGGTTTGTTCCACTTACCGTAAGTGGCTAGCTGCGTTGGGGATGTGACTTATTGTTAAGGCTTCCAATGATGAATATTGGGGAGGGGGGGTTCTGCAGAACTCATGTCATGATCGATCAGATGGGGCCACAAGAGTACGCGCGTTTGACGTGTTTGAATAAACCGACTCCCAACTCAGGCTCCCCATCCGAACTGGATGGGTAAGCTTCACTTGGTTTTGCGAATCGAGTTGTTTCCTGACTTGCCTCAGCAGGTATCGAACATTCTCGCAGAACGGCGTCGTCAGGAGGCCGCAGCGGTCGAGGCACGAAACGCATAGGGAGCGTTGTTGCGGCGTTGTTCGTATTGTTTGGCCCCGTATATAGTTTTTGATTTTGATTAATTTTGATAACTAATTTTTTAACTATAATTAATATTTTAACTAATTTTGATATATACGCTTTTTAAAAATGGGTGGGGTTTCTTTTATCTTTTGGTTCGGTGCCGGAGTTATTCTCAAATTATTTCTTGTTGCTGTTCTTTTCTCTTTCTTTTCCACGAGGACCCTAGATGTCTTTTCTTTGATACACATTATTTCAAAATTTGTTTTGACTTCTGGTTTTGCACAGTCTTTACCGTGTTTTTCTAATCTCGGGCAACTCCTGCCTTTTAACGTTTAATTAGTTTAATAATTTTTGTGTGATTTGAATGGGTTCTGGGAGGATGAGTTGCTCTGTTGACCCAAAACTGGGACACAAAGCAAAGCGGTTCATTTTTCCTGGTTCTCCAACTTTTTTTCTGCGTAAATCCTACTTTTATTTAAATTTTCAACTTTGAGTTTTGTAGGTGTGAATTTCTGTGGGTCGTTACCTACGACTGGGTCGTCCTTGGGCACTCACACCGGCAATTTTCTACTGTAGTTTAGGGGTCTAGTGTGTACTGTATTTGTCTGTGATTTGTTTTTAATTGTTAAACACTTTCCTTTATTGCTGCTACTTTAGTTCTTTGTTTATGTTTAGGTGCTGGTTTTTGTCGTATCCAGTCCCCACACCCCCATTCTGTACCAGGTTGTCCGTCAGTCTGTTGTAGTTCGCAGGCGGTGAAGAGCGTTTGGCTTCATTTTTATCTTTACCTATGTCAAAATCACGTTTTATCTGTAAACTTACTACTTGGGATCCCAACACTAATGTAACCTAGTTTTACCATTGTGTAATCTTTGAGAATAGGAAAATATCAAACGTGGATACCCAGAAACCTTTCTGGGTGTCCAAGTATTGATATTTTCATATTCTCATTGATATCTGTGTATTCCCTGTGGATCCGTGGACTGGTGCATGTTTTGACTCTGTTCTGAGACCATTGTTTAATTTTTGTGCGGCACCTGAAGCAATTGCAGCGAGGGGGCCGGCGAAGGCAAGGAGGGGGTATTTTGTGGGATATTACCCATTGAATAATCTAATGTTGAGTGCGCAACAGCGCAGCATAGAATTATAGTATGTATCCTCCATCTTGTTTCATTCAAATTATTGAATAGCAATTGACGCTCATAATGAGCAATTCGTTGAGGATTGTTTTCAACAGGATGTAATCCTGCTAACACTGACCACATAAAACATTTGAATGTTCAAAATGGCCTTCTTCGATTACAGCTTAGGAGGTAGTGGGATATAAGTTTTCCCTTTACAGGTTCATATTTAGTCATGTGAATATCTAAAAGGTATTAATGGCACTAACAACCCATCCAGATCCTCTTTCCAGATATTCTTCAACCTTCTGACTAATATATTTAAATGAGTCCAGTATTGCATCACCAATATTTTTCCGACTGCACAGTCTTTGTACTGTACTATGAAAGTAGTAGGTTATTGTTTCTGTTGGGTCAGTGGCTTTCTCGAAGGTTATTTTTATAATCAGGTCAAACTTGATGCAGTGTAAAGATTCCAAAACCCGTTCAATACGTCTTTTCCACTTAACACTTTTATACAAACCCCAAAAATAATTCAATTCTGCAGTATTTTCTAGTTGAAAACAGGGAACGTTTGTATACTTAGCAGTCGATTTTTCAGTGAAAACTACAGTAGATTTGGTTTTGCGCCTTGGAACAACCCCTGGACTGAAGGTGGTGGAAGGTACCCCCCCCCCGGGATATACCAGCACTTCTGCAATGTGGTCTGCCTACCTCCTGCGAGGGAGTGCTGGGTGCAAACGAGTCATGTACTCAAAATGGATCACACAACTTTCCGGGTTTGTCTCTGATCCCACCCCATCTGCGCTTGGGGCTTGGACTGTCGAAAGATGCTGTGCTCCTCTACCTTACGTATGAGCAGTTAATGGATGTCTTACTACCGGAACCGAGAGGCCAGGAAGATGTCTGCTCCAGCTTCCCATTGTGAGACAGCATTCAGGCGACGAAGCGAGAGTCAGTCAGACTAGCTATGACTGATGGGGAGAGACAAAGTTTAGCGCCCTCACATAGCCTCTTAGCTGAGTAGACCGGCAATAACAACAAAAACAACAACAACAACAACAACAACAACAACAACAACAACAACAACAACAACGCCGGTATGACACAGTGAATGTCTACTCATATCCTGACATCTCTTAAAAGTTTGCCACAAGTGGGACAGTGGTGTAGACGAATGCTACTGTGAACTTGCCTTCTGTGAGAGTTAAGGTTGCTTTGACGAGTAAAAGATTTGCCATATATAGTACAAATCATGACTTACTGTAGATTCCAGCCAAATTCGTAGAAATAAGAAATATACTGGATAATTAGATGGAGAATAAATTCAAACAAACTGGCAATAACACTTAATAATAATAAAGGCATAATGGCATAATGGCTACTTCGGTAGTTTATAAAGATGGAGTCACTTAGTTGAAAGTTGGAGTTGTCAGTCTTGGTTGGGAGTTATTGTTAGTTGGTTGGGTGTGCGGGTCCCAATTTATTGTAGTGGCAGCTGAGACTTTATTTATAATTTTGTATGGTTTTGTTGGCTGATTTTGAATATTTGGTTACGTGATTTTATATGTTCTGATGAAAATGTTTGCTAATAATTTCGTGTAAAATTAAGATTAAAGTGTCGTGTCAATTTTAGTAGTTTAATTAGGTTTTCGAAGTTAGGCACGAGGAGGAGCCGTAGGCATACACTACCGATTGTGAACCTGCAGAAAATTAGTCAAGTCCATTTTATTAGCACTACCTACAGGCAACAACTACATTTTTACAAACTGGCGACCGTGAGATGCGGTAAATGCCTATTTTTTCGCCTCCTCATACTCGTGCCAGATCAAAACAGTTAGCAGATAAAGTTCTTCTTTTTGGTAATTTGCCTGCTTTTCAGGCACCTGAAGTTGACGATAATTTTGTTATGTCTCAGTCTGTCGCTGGCCCCAGCAGTCTGGGGGTTGGGGGAGATCTCCCCCAACCAACTACGAGTATGGGGGGTGGGGGGGGCGCCGCGTCCATCGTTATCTGGGTTGGGTCGGGGCTTGCCTCGTCCCTCCCCAGTGGCCCCAACACCCAGTGCCGCTGTTGTAACTGCTCAAAATTCTCCTAGTTCGGGGGTGGGCCGGGGGAAGTATCCCGGTTCCCACTACTCGGCTCAGTTGGGGTAGCCCTCTTCGGGGGCGGTCCCAAATTCGAATATTCAGTCTGTAGGTGCGGGGGGTTATGCTCCTATGTTGCATCAAACTTTCGGGGAGCCCATGGTTGCAGTCACAGAGCAGTCACCTATGTCGGTTGGGGGGGTTGCTCCCCCCACGGGTGTGGTTCCCCCCTCAAATTTCAGAAGGCCTTGCATCGGAGGTTCAGGCCCAGTGGGCTGGTGTTCACCTTACAACTGTTCGAATTGTGCGTGAAACGACTGTTCAGAATATTGAGGGGGCAGGTCCCCATCTAGTTTCGCGTTATGGTGTGTCGGTCCCGTCGGTAACTCGGGTCCGTACAGTAGGAACTATTTCGGCTGAAAATCTTCAGAAACTTCTGTCCAAGCAGTAGGTCCGATCGGGTCTCAAATTGTTTCTCGTTTTGCGTTACCGGCTCCCCTATCAGGAGGACTGTTTGGTCAGTCTGATTTTCCGGTGGGGAGGGCTCTTGCTCGGCTCGGCTTTGCCTCTCCCTCAGATAATACGGTTGTGCAGGCTGGTACGGGGGGGAACAAAATTTGGCAGTCCCTTCTGGTCAACCCGTGACAAATGCCACTTTCCAGTCCTCCAATGAACGATTCATTGACAGTGCCTATCAGAGGGTCTTGAGTCCCAATCAAAATTTGGGGGCCCCCCAAGGAAACTTTCATGGATTGACTGGCGTCGTGACGGGTACGCACGATACGCATTTGATTCCACTGGGATACGCTGGAGCGATCTACACGCAGTCTGTCCCATTGAATCAGCCCGTGGGTGGCTCAGTTCCACAGGAAAATTTCTCTGAATATGCCTCCCCCCAGTCCCAAATTCCAGTGCCGACTCCCATCCCTGTGACGTCTGGTCCCCGAATCAACCCAAGTTTAATCATGATCCGATCAGATTCACAGGACTGTATTCCAGTGCCGCCGTGTTCGCATGACGCAGTCGGTATCCCGGGACCCTACCCGCCGAAATCTCCTGATGAAATCTATCCTGTTGCACCGGATCCAGCCACCTTAAATCCGCCTGTGATGTCTCCTGAATTTTATGCCCGTGATACTACGCAGGGGGGCCCCACCTACCTGACCCTGCGGCCGAATACGTATGGCTACCATCTGTATCAGGGGGCGTGTATGGCTGGCCCTCAGCCCGGGTTGTAGCGCCACATGCCCTAAGTCCGACATATTCCTGACCCGTCGTGCGAAAAAGTAGACCAGTATGCTCTGAAGCTGCCCAAGACATTTCAATATGATGTTTTAGAGAGACAAGTTCATGAGAATTCTACTGTTCATGAATTGGAAGGTTCGGGCATGTGGACTCCAACCCGGAAGATTTACAGGGACCAATACCGAATCCGTATATGCCTGGGCCGCCGCCCCCTGATCCAGATGCTGACGCCTACTATTTGGCCGCAGAAACGGTAGCCCATACATACTTGTGATTTTGTGGCCCAACATCAGGTGGTCACCCCTGGCCCTCGGCCCCTGTGCGGCCCCAAAACTTGGTTTGGATCCCGGTTGCGGGTGCAGGCCAGGGGTTGGGAGGGCCCCCCAGGGGAATGCCCGGCCACTGGTCCACCATATGGGTAAAAATGTGGGGGTTTGCGCAGAATCCTGTGGTTCAGCCGGCGAGGTTTGTTTACCCTCAACAACGACCTGCGTGACAACCTCGGATTCCTCAAGCCCAGATGATAAATCCTCCACCTCCACCACCTGTTCAATTGGTCCCCAGACACCCGGTCCCTCGTCTGACGGCTGCTCCGGGAGCCAATCCTCCAAAACCCCCACCTCCTCCACCTCCAGGCGTGCGACCTCCCTTGTTGAGAGCGGTTCTTCCGGCTTCTACGCCAAAGGTCGCCCAACACCCTGTCTTGGCGACTCAAACGTACGTATCGCATCCCAATCTTCCGACAATGCAAGCCACGGATTCCTCAGTGGCCAAACATGATGCTTCCCTCTACAGGATGTATATCGACATTTTACGTGATATTCCTCGATTTGACCCCGATAGGATGTACTTGGAGGATTGGCTCCCCAACTTCAAATCTGCTGCGACTATTCACAAGATTCCATCAGAACAGTGGGCACGGTTGTTGTTCAACAAGTTAACTGGGAAAGCCTTGATCTGCGCCTCCCGATGTGGACCTGATGTTGCAGATACGTTTGAAGGATTCGTCAATCTGCTGAAATCGCAATTTCGTCGACCACAACTGTCAATCAGGGACAGATACGTTTCCTTTGCTAGAAGGGTCCAGCGTCATGGGGAGTCGGTACGTAGATATATCTCGGAGTTGCAGGCCCAAGCCATTTCCATCTGGCCGGACGATGCCTTGGAACGTGAACAGCAATGTGTCCAGCAACTTTTTGCTGGAATCACGGATAAAACCTACATCAGTCCCTTGGCTCCACTTTTTATCGACCACGCCCCCACTATGGATCAAATTCTACGTATTATTGATAAGTTAGATTCCCGGAACTCAAGACCCTCCGAGGAGGATAGCCTGTGTTATTCCATGCCTTTATATCAGGTATCTGCGGACAATATGGTTCAAAGTGACTCCAATCCAAATTCTAAGCCTGCCGTGGAAAAACCCAAGGATTTGGCGGGTGGAATCCGCATGGAGCTACGGCAAATGCGCGATTGGGTGGAGTAGCAGATCCGGGACCGGTTCAATCAGATTTAGAAGAACGAAAAAGGAGGTTGGGCCCTGTCTGTAAGTTTTGTAAGAGGAAGGGGCACCCCCCAGAAAAGTGTTGGGACAAATATCCTGAATTAGCCCCCCCACCCAGATTATAAGGTTCGCCCTCCACCTCGGGGGGGGGGGGGTCAACTACGTGGGGGATGGGGCGTACGTGTACCCCCAATAGTACCAGCTTGCACAAGGGTATTATCAGCCGCCCGTTCAGGCGACCTATTATGAACAGCCTACATAAGTATATACTCAGGCTCAGGCTGCTCCTCAGGTGGTTCAGCAAGCCTCTCAACCGGCGATGGTCCCAGTCCAGCAGCCAATGCAGTATCAATATCAGGTTCCGGTGGCCCAGCAGGCGCCCCCACAGGCTCCTGCCCCGCTCGGGCGCAGGCACCTGCGGTTGTGGTTTGCGCGGGGACACCGGTTCCACTGTCGCAACAGTCGACTGTTCAGGTTGCGGCGATTCAGGCGGGTCCTCCGGTTTCGTATGCGGGTTTTACACAGGGTCCCACGCAGGCCCCGACTGTTGCAACTGTGCAAATTTCGGAACCTATTTCGGTCCAGCAAAATTCGACTCCGGTTCAGGCTCAGGTCTCAACACAAAATATACCATCTCAAGATCAGGTCATGCAAATTGTGTCTCCTTTTCACGTTGGTATGATTGAAGCTTTTGCTGAGCCATCAGGTCCTCATGTTTTTGGAATAGACTCTTTATCGGAGTCTTCTATGGTGGAGGACAGGTTTATTCATTTGTTCAATGCGGCCACGCAAAATCTTGAAAAATTGTCATCTATTCATACCACTACGAACACCTTTATGGATTCATATTTTCGGGAAATTCAGAAACAGTTGCAACAGATGTCTCAAATTTTGTATAGGCTATATCTGGGAAAGTTAGATCCTAAAATTGCTGAAGCGTCTGCCCTCCCCCCCGAAACGTGGTGTTCGGGGGCATCTCCAATCTTAGCGGGCTTTTTCCCTTTTGAACCGGCACAGGTGGCTACTCAAACGGTAGGCACTGAGACGGAGGTTCTCCCCGAGGAGGGGAGGCCCCCGGCTCTCAAGGGTCCGGGCAAATCTTTTCATTCAGTAACTCTGGCTCCCAAAAGTCCTACTGATTGGGACTCAGAGGTGATTTTAGCCGCTGGAGACAATACTCCGGCCATAAAGGTTGAGATGGTCGGCCAGAGTTTTCTGGCAATTATTGACTCGGGGGCCTCTATATCCATTATTGGTCCACGAGTACTGGAAAGATTTGCCCGGGCTGGTGTCACGGTCCGACTGCAGTAACTTGATCCAATTTCTGCGATAACTTCAGCAAATGCTCCACTAAAATTGACTTCAAAATTATGCGCTAAATTTGTGGTGGGAATGGGTCAGGGGCCACGGCATGTTTTGAATGGTCTTTTTATGTCGCCCCGGACTTTTACAGAGAAATTTTGATTGGCACGGACATGATGAAACATTATAACTGGGATTTGTTTTTTCTCGAAAATCACTTTATTTTCCAGATCCGACAGGTGCAGGGGTTTTTAAGCCTTTATTGTCACCTGAGGAAATCCGTGCGGAATGGTTTTCGAATCCAAAAGCACAGTTGGCGGCAGTTATAGCCATAGATACCGTCGTGCCCCCGACCTTGGAGGTATGGGCGCCTGCTCTTATCTCCTCCCAAAATTTTGCAAATTTGTATTTTTTCGAGCCTCTTGAATCTTTTGTTCAAGAAAGTAGAGTTTTACCATATGCGGGGGTAGTGGAGCGCCTATGGGCAATAAATTTCAAATTTTGGTGGCAAATTCTACCTCGACAGCGGTGCGTCTTCCGAAGGCCACAGTTGTCGGCTCAGTCGAACCTGCGGCTGATTACTGCGCCCAGGATACCCAATTCTCGGTTCCGCTGGTGGTGTCTCAAGCCCGAGCAAACTTGTATCCGTTGGGTCATGAAATGCTGTTTGCCGTGGATGTACGTATGGGGGAGCCCCCACCACGGGTGGAACTACCTTTTGATATGTACGTACGTGAAAATACGCTTGAAAATGACATTGTTTTTCATTGTGAAGAGCCAGAAGATGTAGTTCATGATTCAGAATGAAGTGTTTTCACAAAAGAGTGAGATTGACGAAAGTGCGATTTTTTCTTCGGATCTCCAGCCTCCCCTAAAAGAGGGGGTAGGCGAGGAGGACGATGTAGAACTGGAGGAGCAGCCTCTGGAGGTGGTCTCGGGAAAAGCCGCCCTGATTAAGGGTTTTTCGTCTCCCCCTGATCGTGAAGAATGTTTAAAGGAGGAGGTGGGTCCGTCTAAAGAGGGGGTAAAACCCCCTGACCCTGAGATACCCCAGCCTTTAAAATCGTGTTTGTTCGAGGGGGGCGACCTTGCGCCTCTCCCTTCGGGTTTTTCTACTCGCCTACCGTTGGTCCCAGTGGCCTTTGCCGAAGAAGCGGGTTTTTGGGTCCAGGACATGCAGGAAGGTCAGTCCGCTCTCCTTCCAGCTAGGGTTCGGTCAGAGCCCCTGCCGGAAGTCCTTCACGGGAGACTGTCCCAAGTGCCGCGATGGCCGAGTGGTAAGGTGTTCGACTAAAGATCTTACGGTCCAGGTTCGAACCCCCGCTGCCACAAGACTTTCGCAAATCCCCTTGAGCAAGGGACTAAGCACATATCGATTCGCCGTGGGCTCCAGCCAACCCAGCTGTCTATCCTTAACTGGTCGGTAAATGGGTACCACTGCGGTGGGAAGGTAACAGGAGTCTGTGTTCTGGCGTGATGCCTGATGAAGGGCTGACCCCCCCTTCCACAGATGTAGTCAACATTAGAGTTGTCGCTCCTGGCTTCGGGCTGTGAATCCGGAGATAAGCACCGGCACCCTATAACCTTCTGTAGGGTGGAGTTCTCTCCAGGGGTCACTTTACCTTTACCTTTTTACCTGTCCCAAGGGGGATTGGATCAGGATTCCAGTCCGTCGGCGGGTTGTCTCCCTGAAGGGCTGGTCTTCGTTGAGTCGGAAGTGGATTCAGGCTTTCCGGTAAGCCCCCAAGGAGAGACGACTGAATCGTCTGAGCAGCCGGTAGGAGCTGCCACTACTGTACCTCAAGTTCGTTCGTGGGTAAGAAAATCCTTAGTTAGGAAAATTCACCCTTGGGAGGAAGGTTATGAATGGCTGTTTGGAAAAATTTTTCTGAAAATCGCGTTCCTGAAATTGGTGAAATTGTACGTACTGATTTGGACGACCAGTTGTTAGAGCCGCTATCAGTGTTGGACATGGGTTCGACTCCCGTTTTGTCGGCTCTCCAGAAACGTGCTCTCTTGAATCAGAAAATTAAATTCAAAGATTGCTGTTTGCTGCGTAGGAATCAGAGGCGGTTGCGTCTCATGATTCTAAATTTTTCGGAAATTTGGGATGCAGCGGGGGTGGAAAAACGGACATAGACTATCATTATATTGAGATTGAGCCGGGAAAACGCCCCATAAAAGCGCGGGCATATAAAGTCAACCCGGCTCAAAAGCAAATTATTGATGAAAAATTAAATGCTTGGTTGGAACAAGGGCTTATACAACCCTCCCGAAGTCCGTGGGCCTCCCCTATCATTTTTGTAGCAAAAAAGGACGGGGATTGGCGCCTGTGCGTCGATTATAGAAAGCTGAATTCGGTTACGAAAAGGGATTGCTATCCAATTCCCTATATTCACGGTCTTTTTGAGTCTATTTTGGGACATTGCATTTTTTCGAAATTGGATTTGGCTTCGGGTTTCCATCAAATTCCGATTTACCCACCTGACCGGGAAAAAACTGCTTTTATTACGCATGCGGGGTTATTTGAGTTCAAAGTTATGCCCTTCGGGTTGTGCAATGCCCCTAGCACGTTCCAACGCATTATTGATCGAATTATGGAAGGATTTATTGTTTATATTGATGATGTTCTGGTAACCAGCGCTACGCAGCTAGACCATTTGACTAGATTGTTGGAAGTTTTTCTCCGATGTTCGAGAGAGCACGTCATTTTGAAACTTTCAAAATGCGAATTTGGAAAATCTTCAATGCCATTTTTGGGCCATGTTTTGTCAAAAACGGGAATTTCTACCGATCCTGAAAGAATTCGGGTTATTCAACAGTTCCCGGTGCCGCAAAATGTTAAGGACGTGCAAAGTTTTCTGGGACTGGCTGGGTATTATCGTCGCTTTGTACCAAACTTTTCGAAAATTGCTCATGCTCTTTACCGCCTTTTGCGGAAGGATGCCGATTTTGTGTGGGACGGGGCGTGTCAAATAGCTTTTGAAACTTTGAAGCAAAAATTAGTGACGGCACCTGTTCTTGTCTACCCTGATTTTGCCAAAAAGTTCACTTCAGCCACGAATGCCAGTTATCAGGGCATTGCCGCTGTTCTGCAGCAGCAGGATGAGGCTGAAAAATTTCACCCGGTCGCTTACGCAGCCAGGGCTTTGCAGGCACCGGAAAAGAACTATCATGTCACAGAGTTGGAAGCTCTTGCCATTTATTTCGGAATCTCATATTTTCAGCATTATCTCATTTTGAATGAATTCGATGTTATCACTGGCCATAAGGCTCTGGAGTACATGTTGGAGGACCAGGCTATCCCACGTACGGCTCAGGGGCGAATTGCCCGCTGGCGGCTTTTTCTAGCATCTTTTCGTTTTCGAGTCATCCAGCGTCCGGGAATAACAGACGGGGCCCCTGATGCATTGTCTCGAAATCCTCCATTGTGGGCAGGTTCTTTTGCTGACCATCCTCGAATTCCAGATTTTGTGGGCTCACTAGTTGTTTTGGCTATTGAAGAACTTGATGAATCTGAGGAGTCGGAGGGGGAGGCTCCGGAAGGCGTGATGGAAGGGGAGGGCAACCCTCCTCCACCCCAGCCCCGAAATGCCCCCAAGACATTTGGAAAGAAGCTCCGGCTGCGGATGAATTTGCTTCAGCTATGATGAAATTTTTGGTAGACAAGACGGTGCCGCAGGATCAGAAATTGTTCAATTATATACGTAAACATTCGGGTAATTATGAAGTTGAAAATGGGCTTTTGTACAGGTTTTTGCTTTCGCATAAGGGAGAAAAGAGGAAAAATTCACCTCGCTTAGTTTTTGTTCCTCAAGGGTGTCATCATTATGTTTTGAAGGAGTGTCACGACGAACTTTTGGGAGGTTGTCATAATGGGAAAGCGAAAATGTTCGGGGTTGCCGCCAGAAAATACTACGGGGAAACTTTGGCTACTGATTGTGATACGTACAGGCGTGTCCGGTATGTGCGGCTTGTAACCCGGGTCCGATGAAGCCTCAGGCTTATCTCAAAAATTTTGCCCCAGTGGAGGCACCATTTGAGAGGCTGTCCATGGATGTGATGCACGCCCCTACCACCCGGCAGGGCAATTGTAGAGTTTTGGTGATTGTTGACTTTTTCACGAGATGGGGTTGGGCATTTGCCATGAAAAATGAGCAAACTTCGACGATTGCGAAAATTTATGCCGAAAACATTGTGGCAGTACATGGGCCACCGCGTGAGATTTTGACAGATAGAGGTACCCCGTTCTGTTCGGCTCTTTTAACTGATTTGTGTCAACTTATGGGTACAAAAAGGTTCGGACGACCGCCTATCATCCCCAATCCAACGGGGCGTGCGAACGGCTTAACGGGACTATCAAGCGTATGTTGAGAAAGTCAATGTATGGTTTTCGAAGAGGGTGGGATGAGTTGTTGCCCTGGGTTTTGTTTGCGTATCGGGCAGCCCCTCACGCCTCCACTGGGGAATCTCCATACTATCTCCTCTTTGGACGCGACCCTCGGTTGTTTTCAGACAATTTTTTGACTACTCCTGCTCCGCGAATTCGAGATTTCAATACTGATTATGTTCAAGTCTTGCGAGATTGTTTGAAATACACAAGACAGTTAGTGACGGAGCATATGAGACAAGTTTTACAGAAAAGAAAGGACGCGTACGATAGCAAAGTCCGAGTGGTCGAGTACAAGGTCGGGATGCTAGTATGGAAAGACGTCTCTCAAGCGAATATCCCGAAAGGTACAAGCCGCAAGTACCTGCCTGTATTTGAGGGACCCTTCCGGGTCACAAAAATTATATCTCCTACTAATTGTAAAATCCAATCGACGCTGCGTACTGATCCTCCGGCAGAAAATATCCATGTGAACCGGCTGAAACCGTTCTACCAAGACAAATAGTTCCCCCCTCCCCCCCATCGGTTGTGTCATTCGTATATGTTGTATTTTGTGTCCCTACCTATGTATTTATATCAAATTTGTCGTTTCTACACTCTTACTTTTATCATTGATTCTTAGGTCCTTGCTACCTATTTCCCAGACCTTTATGCCTCGAGTATTTAAAATTTTGTCGATTTTTGTGTATCATTGGAATAAATCATAACTATAGTTCTTGAATTTTCGGGTTAAATTTTCTTCGTTACTCTCAAATTTTTAGTGATTCTAAAACTTCAAATTTTCAATGTTTGTAACATTCGTTAAGGTCATTTTTCTCACTTTTCTTTAATTTTCGTGTCCCCTTCACTATTGCCGTATCCGTATGTTGTGACTTGTTCTTTTCTTGTTTTAGCTGCCTGATCTTTTTTTATTTTAGTATCTTACATCCGTTTGTTTTTAACACTGTATACGTATATAACTTACGTGTGTGATCTCACTCCTTGTTTCGTGTTTCACTTACTTTTTATGTTTTAGGCGCGTTAATTTCTGTTGTGTCTGACTTTCCGTCTTGTGGTGTGGTGTAGCTGTGGTGAAATTCTGGTGGTCCTAGATATTGGTTGTTAGGTGCTATCAGGGAATCGGGTACCACCCGTGCTTTTGTCAGGACTTTCAAGACTGTTCCAACGATTCGGATTGGTTGCGTAAAACTTTGTACTGTAAAAGTTGTGTACTTACGTATTTGTTTCACTGTGTAGCCTTGCTTGTTGGTACGTACGTATAACGGAAGGTCCAAGATATAGCATGAGTGACTGAGACCTTGTTGGTGATTTTTGAGAGTATTTGAAATTTTGACGTTCTAGTAGTTTTTCTGAAATTTCTGGTTGCGTTTCGTGATGAGTGAACCAAAACGTCGTCGCAAATCTCCGAATCCGCAGAGGTCAGGACATCTTTTGGGGGGGTGTTACCTGGGATCGGGGTCCCTATACGTCGAGTTCTACGCCAGCCCAGGAGGCTCAGGAGTCTGAGCACGTCGCATCTGGTGCAGAGGGTACGCCCTCGGGGGCATCGGCGTCAAGTTCTGTGCAGATAATTTCCAGTTCTCGTTCTTCAAAGAAATCCAAAAAGCAGGAAACACAGGCGAAAACTTCGACGTATCCTCCTTATCCACTGCAACAGTTACAGCTTCGTTTGGATACGTATCGGGTTTATACGCCCATTTTGCAAGATGAGGCCTCACGGCAAAAGTTACAACAGTATCAGTCTATGCTGGAAAATTTCTGTCATCCTGACCAGCGGTTTCCTGAAGCTATTGTGATTGTTTCAACTATGAATGATTTGTATGCGTGGATTCCAGAAATTTTTGAAATGGCAGTTTCATCCGGGTTTTGTGCATTGTCCTTTCAGAAAACGTACAGAAATTTTATGCATCACGAGTCAGATCATTCTGTCTCGGCCCTTTCTATTGCAGTTCCAGAGGATCTGCAGGCTTTCACGCACGATGGCAATTTTCCAACTTTGCCGCCAAATCATCCCAATTCCCCAATGTTAAAATTTTTGTGTTTTTGATTCATGCTATCTACTTGGGAGCACGTCGCATCTAGTGCAGAGGGTACGCCCTCGGGGGCATCGGCGTCAAGTTCTGTGCAGATAATTTCCAGTTCTCGTTCTTCAAAGAAATCCAAAAAGCAGGAAACACAGACGAAAACTTCGACGTATCCTCCTTATCCACTGCAACAGTTACAGCTTCGTTTGGATACGTATCGGGTTTATACGCCCATTTTGCAAGATGAGGCCTCACGGCAAAAGTTACAACAGTATCAGTCTATGCTGGAAAATTTCTGTCATCCTGACCAGTGGTTTCCTGAAGCTATTGTGATTGTTTCAACTATGAATGATTTGTATGCGTGGATTCCAGAAATTTTTGAAATGGCAGTTCCATCCGGGTTTTGTGCATTGTCCTTTCAGAAAACGTACAGAAATTTTATGCATCACGAGTCAGATCATTCTGTCTCGGCCCTTTCTATTGCAGTTCCAGAGGATCTGCAGGCTTTCACGCACGCCATTGATGGCAATTTTCCAACTTTGCCGCCAAATCATCCCAATTCCCCAATGTTAAAATTTTTGTGTTTTTGATTCATGCTATCTACTTGGACGTCCCGTCTTGGTCACTGATTCGCTATGCGTTTCAGCCGTTGTTGTACAATGCACCTTATCCTGTGTTTGCGGTCCAGGGACTTGAGACCACTCGCAAGGTGCTGGCGGGGGTGAGAGTTGATGCTCGAAACTGCATTGTTGATTTGTCAAAATACGTGAATTTTATGGCTGCTCGTTCCGAAAAGAAAGTTTTTCAAAATCGGGATGAAATGGCTAAAGCTGGCCCGCACCTCTGGGGCAATGCGAGTGGTCCGTGTGGTCCGCCTGCGTCGGGACGGCCAGAAAGGGGTTTCCGTGGTTTGCGGAAAATGTGTTGCGTTACCCGCCGAAATTGTTTCGTTCTTTTGAATCGACTCCAAAGGTGTTTTCGCCATTTCCGCAGCGGGACGAAATTAAGTGGGCAGCTGACGGCGCGCGAGATACGATAGCGGTGATTCAGGTCACAAATTTGATTGATCCCCTTGAAATTTCAGATTTTCAGTTTTTGTTGAAAACCAGAGCTTATGCACAGTACGGGAATCAGAAGAGCATAGATAAGCTGTGCGAAAGTTCTTTGAATTATCGAAGTACGCTGAAATTGTGGCGTGGCGAGATCCTCCGACCACACCTCGGGGTAAAAATATTCAGATCAAATTTATGCTTGTGGCGGACGCGCAAACTCATCGGCCTGACGCGCTTCCCTCTATCGAAATTTTGTCCAAGCAAATTTTTGTTGAGGCTACTCAGCGGGTGGACCCGCCTCTGCGTGTGGCCACCACCGGTGAACCTCGTTTGCCCCCTGCGCCTCGACAACCGCCCCTGAAGATGGATCATCTTCTGGAGGCGTTCGCGGAGGGCTAGTCGGGGAGCCAATCGGAGAGTCAGTCGGAGAGTCAGGCGGAACCTCGTGAAACTACATCTCCAGATATGTGGTGGGACGATAGTCAGGACCCAGTGGAAGTGTTGGAACCGGAAGCGGCTGCTCGTGCAGTTGACGGGGTCGGGGATGTCCCCCAGACTCCTCCAACTTCACAGTCAGATCAGCAGTCGGAACCTATGGATCACGAAGTGGCTCAGCTGCCGCCGCGTTCTTCTGAACCTGAGCAGGTGGGGTCCGCCGATGCGGTTCCCGGTGAAGCGGTTCAGCCTCTGCTACAGGATCCTGCGGAGCCGGCTGTTGCTTTTCAGATGGACGTCAGTTCAGCGACTTTTTTGAGTGGGTCGGCGCCTCTAGTGATTTCGGAATCGGCCGGTTCGGGGGACGTGGCTCTTGGTGAAAGATCGGGAGTGGATCCTGGTTTGGACCCGGGAGCTACCCCCCCCGGTCGCGGCCGGTTTGGCGGAATCACCGGCGTCGCACCTTGGGGGCCCCTCGGCCGCGTCAACTCCTGTGGTCCTGACTTTTGGCCATCTAGTTGCAAGGGACTTCATGAGCACTCCTATGGGGTATTACCCACAACCTGACATACCTCCGCCGACAACAACTCCCCCACCGAACCCTGAGTCTCGGGTGCTGGACTGGTAGTTTTTGAGATTAGCTTTTGGCCTGTATCCTCAAGTTACACGAACTACGTTTTTACTGCAGTTACAACCTGGTACACACCTCATGACTAATCAAATTTTACTTAATTTAGTATCAACGAACAGCTTCCTTGCATTTAGTTACAGTTACGAACATCCACCGCATGAATCAAATGGTTGACGTTGTGAAAAGTACCGTTCAGGGTTTTTTATTCTTTATCATTTTGTGAGCACCACTAATGTACCGCAACTCAACCCCAATTACGTACTAGTGAGTCCAAACCTGTGCCTAACCATTTTCTATGTTATGTGTAATGAAGTATCTGCCACAGGCAATTGCGGCAGATTCAAGGTGTTATAAAGCGATTAAGTGAAACAAAAAGTTGTGTATTGTGCTATATTTTGTATACTCGCTGATCTTCTCAAAGAAGTTTTTCTACTAAATATAGTGACATTGGCACTGGGTCACTAAATTCCAAATTTACTCTCTTAAGGTAGCACGCGGCAGCACGATGGAGCGGATTTTAAATATAAAAAACGCTTCATTTCAGTAACCTGTAGCTGTATTTAAAGTTTCATCAACCATGTTGTTTTCACACTCTATGCCGAGTCTACGTTGGTGGTTCACTTGGCGCAATAGACATGCTGATTTTGGAGCTATGCTGGTGGATGGATTTACAATACCAGTCCTAGTACTAGTGGCGTCACTCATGTTAGCGGGTCAGACTATAGGAGATTTCATGTCCTGTCAGATTCCTTCCCAGGTGACCGTACCGGTGGTAAAATATTTTCTAGATATTTGCTTTTTCAAAGCTAACCTGCCGGACTCCTGTATCAAAATTGGGGGGAAAAATTCGATGTCCACATTTATCCTTACATGGGATTTATCGTTATGTTTCTGACCATATTACTGTATTTTCCCGGAGCCATCTGGAATTACGCTACCAAAAATGGGATGATCTGGACATGAAAGATCCCGAACAGTTAGTAAAACTGGAGTGTAAAAACGTTTATTATAAAGTTTTCGTTTCCTGCAAACTTTTTTACTGTAGCAATAATCGTTTGCGAGCTAATTTTAGTTGGTGTATCTGTTTATTCTGTATTTGTAAATACGTTTTCCTTAGACTATAGTTTATTCCCTGTTGAAGTGAAATGCGGTGTACCAATGTACAGTTTTGAAAGTGTTAATATTCAATACATAATGTGCTTATTACCACTAAACTTTGTTATTCAAAATTTGTCGTTGTATACTTTGTTTGGTTGTGCATTTTATTATTACTCTTTTTTTACGTTGTACTATTTAATCAGACATTGTATGTTTACAGACATTGGACTGATTTTGTACTTACAGACTTCGTTTCGAGCTACGCGTCCTGAAACTATTTAGTTGATTATGTACATAATATTAAGCAAATTGTTTGGCTTTTATATGTACATATTAAAACTAGCTTTTTTTGCACAAGTAGCTAAACGTCGGAAGGGGGGTGGAGGCATTGTTACTTTTCATTTAGCTACTCTTTCTGCTACAACGAGAAATTATGCGGGCTCGTGTAGTCCCAAACTTTCGCAAAAACTTTGGAGTGTAGAATAAAGACTAGTTGCTCGCTACATAAAGACTCTACACGTAGCTCTTGTAACGACATGAAAGCAATGTGCATGGGTATTGACGTTCCAAGCAAATTAGCGAAAAGGTGTGAAGCGAAAACAAACATTTGCCTCTCAAGTTCCAGTTTCTGCTTTACCAACACGACTTACCCATAGAACTAGAAAATAACT
Source organism: Trissonchulus latispiculum (assembly GCA_030248195.1). Lineage (NCBI taxonomy): Eukaryota > Metazoa > Nematoda > Enoplea > Enoplida > Ironidae > Trissonchulus > Trissonchulus latispiculum. The sequence continues at coordinate 52,708 of JASAND010015513.1, forward strand.
TTTCGAAGTAAACACACTCTGCTGCAAATTTATTATCTTCTTTGAACTTGTCAGGCTCTGTGGCAAATGCAGCCATCGGTCATTCTAGTAATTCTGGCTCGAAATTTCCTTTTACGACAGGCATCGCTCAGCCTCATTCCAGCGGTCAACAACCATCTCTTTCTCCAGCTGGTACTCTGCCGTTAGACACAGTTTCAGCTGGCAACTCTCTGTTTTTGCAGGAATCTGATAATGCTACGATTCTTAGCTCTCCATTGTGACCACTGACAGTTCTCCGGTATAGCCCATGTTGAATGCAAATCGCCCTGCTCTTCAAAACACAGCTACAGGATCATTTGCATCTAACGGAAGGACCGCGGTTAACGTTACTCCATTACCAGACCCGTCCACTGCATCATCATCTTCAGCTAGCACTACACTACATGCGCTGTTTGTCAGGAGTATTTTCGCCAAATGCTCAGCTCATATCGGCTTCCGAATAACACGAATGTGGTAATCGATGTAAGTTAATGCTCCTAGTTCCAGTTTGACTCATAATTTTCAGATTTTGAATGTATATGAAACATTCTTAGCAAGAAGGGCAGGCAATCAACTAAACGTTATTACTTCAAATCTACAGTTACGCATTTGAACTAATTGAAAGCAAGAAGGTGTCTACTAACTTCCTTCAAATGTAACATATTTTAGGAAGAAATTGAAACCTTATGAAACCTTATTGTTAACCTTAACCCAAGCACATTTTCTGTTTTAAGATCAAGAATTCTAGGTTGTTGTTTGAAGATTTTATGCGTTGCTATTTTGTTCCAGACTACGAATGATCAGCTATCCCTGACCAGTCAAGATTCGGCGAATCCTTTGTTTTTGGATATCGTTCGTCATCAAGGACGTGATCTTTTCGCGCATTACGCACCAGCCTTTTTGAATGAGTGCCAGATAACTCATTAGCAGTACTCAGGGTTTGGATATGGAATCAGTAGTGGACGGCATACTCAATTTTGGGAATACGGTAGAGGAAGAGGGCGGGGTCGTCGAGGAGGCCGCTCTGATTTACCTTTTCACTGTTGAATACAACTAACTTTTTCCTGAAGCTTTTCCTTGTTGTGCAGTGTATGTGCTCAGTTCGTGCAATCCTGTGAATATCTTCTATTATGTTTGACTGTGCAAAACATAATATGGGACATTTCTACTATTATGCAAGGAACCATTTATTTCATGGTGTGGTACTCTGAATCGCGGGTAACTTTATGTGTTCTATTAAACGTGGCTTTTTAAAATGTTGATTTGTAAATTAATGTATCACAGCAGAAACGACTAAGTGTGATACGAGATATTCAATTTGGTTGATATTTCTTAACATAGTGCTAGGGAGCTGTAGACGATAATGCGACTACAATCCTAATACCAACATTTAACACTAATTTATTAATCCAAATTACCTCGTAGACTTATAATGCTGCGGTTTAGTCCTGGAAACTAAATTCGAGGCGATGGATATACCCTGGCTGAATCCAAATATCCCTAGACTGAAGGACTAATTTAACCCCTATCCTAGTAAAAAGATTGGTGATCTGTGGATTAATCATTTACTTTCAGTAGCCCCACAAAGTGCTGACTATCCTTACTGTTTATCCCTACCATGGTAGGAGGGATTAATCCCACAACCCCTAAAAATAAATCCCAATCCACCTAAAACAAATTGCAAGAGCTGGCATCTCAGCGGGGTAGATTAGGGGGATTAGTAGGATTTAGCTGAGGCTGAGGGACCAACTTTTGCAATTTCCTACTACTTGCAAAGAAATGAAAATATACCTAATGTCAATGGTTTATTTCGAGGTTACCTTTGTGTCTTCAAGAAAAGTTCAGTTCTTACGTTGGGTTAGAGTGGGCGGGCTGTGCCGGAAACTCCGTCCAAATCCTTCCGTATACTGATTGGGCTCCAATTTATATTTCGCATCTGGAAACTGTTTGGTCGATCAAAGTAATGGCCAAGTAAAGTCCATACTAAAGTTTAGTTTAGTAGAGCGCGCGTAGGTTAGGGGAGGAGTTGCATCGCACACCGCGTACTAAACCAGCAGTCTTCCAGGCAAAGATTTACGTTTATTTCCAATCGTGCAAACTACGTACATTTCGAAATGTACAACTGGATCAACAGCGGAAGCTGACTGGATCAACAATTGAAGCTGGATATACAAATAAACATTCCAAGTGCAAATGCAAATAAAATGTGCAGTTCAAAATACAATTTCAAGAACATGAAACCTTATGAATTTCGGATTGCTTCAACTCAATGAGCAATAACAGACAACATATACTTCCAGTGGATTTGTCATATTTGTTACCTTTCCTTGACATTTTTTTTCGGCCACCTCCCCCCAGTTGGTATTCCGGTTAGGGGTAGTGTTTTCCAATTTCGTCTGGGGTGGGGGAGTGCTGACACTGAATAACTGCATAAGCAGTTAGCCCAGGTGTTCTCCATGGCTATCAGTACGTCTATCACTTTCACTGTGATGGAAGTACCGTGATAGCTCAAGGTGGCCATCCCTTGCACAATCTCGGTTAATCGCGTTAAAAAGGGGGATGTCTAGAGGGCTCCATGCTGGCGCCGGACTGAACAAAGATCAGAGTTGATCATTTGTTCATTTTCGGATCCTATGGATCCAAACTTTCGTGTTTGTGGGCAATGGATACATAGCTTACCTTCTCACCTATGATTGACCTGTGCTAGCGTCAGTAAGGATGTGCGAGTAAACAGTAACAGTAACTGAGTACCTACTATTATATTTATATTAATGCAGTTCTAGGAGCTTCGTCCAAAAGGAATATTGGCTTAGATACAAGCTGCATGTTTCCACACTTTAAACCGGTTTCACAATAATGTTGAAATCTACTAAGATTCCTATTTCAAAATGATTGGAAAAACACGTTTTAGCAGGTTTCAGAGAAACCTGTTTGTAAGCCGCTTCCAGTCTGACGAAGACCCTAAATTGCATTATATTTTATTATTAAATAACAATTTTAACAATAAAAACAAAGGACAAACTTTTGGTTGGTGCTTACCGCTCGCCTAACCCCTGGTGAGCGAGGGGGGCTCCTACATAGGTGATGTTGCTCTTGTTGCAGTTGTTGCTGTTGTTGCTGCTGTTGTTGCTGATGTTGTTGCTGTTGTTGTTTTGTTGTTGTTTTGTTGGTGTGTTGTGGCTGTTGTTCCAGGGGAATGGTGGGGGGATCCTTGAAGGGGATGGCTGCAAAGATGGTTTGAAATGATTCGAATTTGCAGAAAGACTGCAAATCTTTGCAGCCATCCCCTCCAAGCGTTAGGTGCGATCTCCTTGACAATTCGTTAAACAATTCCAGTGATTAATTATTTGATAGATTCAGCAATAACTATGTTGTCTTAAGATCTTATTACTTTGTTTAATTAGCTGTAATAAATCAATAGCAATGGGAAAATTTTAAGTTTTAATTTATGCAGTATCGCAGGCAAGCGACTCAGCGTAGTTCACTAACTTTCATATACTTTTCGTAAGAAAATACTTTGATATTTTTCAATTTTCCATGCAGAATGGCTAAAATGTAAGAGATACAGCACTCTTGACCACAGTAGTAAATGCAGCTACAATGTAGTTTACATTTGAGTGCAAATACTTTTATGAAGCCGGCTCCATTTTGCTACAGTATAGGTTCATTGTAGGCCCTATGTTTTCAATTTCAATAAAGAAACCACTACATTGTAATGCAAGTTACATTGTAATGTACCCAATTACACTGTAGTTACATTACAATGCAAAATATTCTGTGAAATTGAAAACCACAGTCAATGCATGAATGTATATCATAAAGTGTACGTTTTATGAGATAGGCCCCTGTTTCGGATAGGACTCCGTTCTTTTATGCTTACAAAGTTGTTGTAGCAATCTGCAAATTAGAATAGCGAGTCTGCCCCTGACTGCAACCCCTGTTCATATAACAGCATAAAGTCAGGGAGGAGAATTAATAGAAAGAATTAGCAGTGAGCATATATGTCGTAGTTCAGTATGTAATTCAGTTCAGTTCGGAACTGAACTAGTCCAGTATGTAATTACTGGACTAGTTCATTTCCGAACTGAACTGAATTACATACCAAACTACGACGTATACACTATACAGCTTAGCCTTAACCTTCAAAATAAAATATGTCAGTGTTTTGCCATTCCACAACCGAAATTATCAGTGTCGGTTGAAAATGGGTCCTTTTTAATCGCTTATTCATATTTACGCCTATCCTACTTACGCATAATTGTTTTCAAAACTAAAATTCCTACTTACCCCCTAATTCCTTATGTCAAAACTCACATTCCTACTTACGCCTAAAGAAGGTTTGCGCAAAACTCGGATTCCTACTTACGCCTAAAATTACAGTGTCCACTTTCTGAATTTGTTCCAGTAGTTGTTTCAATTTTTCTTAGGACGGATTTACGTTATATGATTTAAATAGCAAAAATTTGCGACTGAGATTTTCCAAAGCACACCTGAAATTTTTTAAATTTTATGAGTAGCTATGGGTGTATTTTTATTTGTAAGGGTATATTTTTTCAAGATGAAGCAAACAATTCGGAAGGGGAGTTCGTTTTCTTGAAGCTAACTTCAGCAAAACTTAACCAGTCAGTTATTCAGTGTCAGCAGCCCCACCACCCAGACAAAGTTCTAAAATCGCTGACACTACCTCTAACCGGCGTACCAACTGGGATGAGGTGGCTGTAAAAAATTTGCTCAAATTTTGAATGCATGCTTTTCATCTGTTATCCGATTACTAATAAAATTTTAAATTTTTAAGTATTTAAAGTTTCCAAGGGGGACCAAGGGAAACCAAAAATTTTTCGCCATCAATCTTGCTTCAACGTCGTATCCAGGATTTTATGGATCATAGAACACGAATTCTAAATGCTTTTTTCAATTTAGCATTTAGTTCAATATAAACTTATATCTTAAGCTTTCAACTTATAGCTTATACTGAACTATGTAAACGCTGAACCGCGAAACTAGCTTCAAACTAGTTTTAGACGACCCAGAAAACCCATGTGTACAACATGTTAGCATGATCGATTTGTTGGTTCTCCTTGGTGTTAGTTTAAATAGCTTTAAATGAATACGAAGCTAACGAAAATTATTTATCTAAACCTTACATCGAATTTTAAATGAAGATTTTAAAATATATTATTAATTCAATGGATTACTTACATTGTAACATTATATAAATCTATACGGTAAAGACGTACAAGGGATTGCGGTCGAGGTTTCGTTTTAGGTGTAAGCAGGGGCCGGTTCCATAAAAGTTTGCGAGTACTAGACTCGACAACTAGATTCATGCTAGTTGTCGAGTCTAGCACCTCAAGTGTACCATAAAACCCTCACAGTCGAGTAGCTACTAGCACTCGACTTGCGAGTCTAGCTTCTCGCAGCTTTGAACACTAGCAAATTAATCGGGTTCCATAAAACTTTCGTCGTGCCTTACTCGTACTCTACTAGCATCCGTCTAGTTCTCTAGTCTAATTTGACTAGAGAACTGTTGGAAAAACATTATCAACTTCTTAGTTCTTCGTCAGTATGTGCACAAATTTTCACAGTTGTTTGTTAAATCATTTCTTTACTCTTCACTAAAATTATTTGTAGTTTGGTTTAATTAAGCGAGAGTTATAATTTTTTAAATATTTATGATACTATTTAATCCAACTCGCATTCGCAGCACTAGTGCTCGCACTAGCAGTGCTAGTGAGTCAAGCTGTCTTACTAGCTTAGCTAATTCTGCCGAGTCTAGCTAAAACTTTTATGGTACACTAGCACTCGCAATTAGCACTAGAACTGCAAGTTCTAGCATGCGAGTACTAGCAGACTAGCAGAACTTTTATGGAACCGGCCCCTGGAATGTGAGTTTAGTAAGGAAATATTTTGGGCGTAAGTAGGATTTTGAGTTTTGCTATCTCTAGGCGGAAACATCAAACGTTAGGCGTAAGTAGGATAGGTGTAAGTAGGATACACGTTTTAATCTCATTTAATACTTTATGACTGTAACAACGACATTTCAGCAAGCACAACAACTACGCCTCCTTTATTCATAAATAACAAACGTGAGTATATGTAAAGTGTAAGTGTATGCACTGCGAATCTAAAATGTTAAGGATCCATTTTTAGGTACTTTTTGCGACATTGTAATAGTTGTACATTGTACATTGTAACTAGTTTTCTAAGGAGTAGCTTGTAGCTACGGTTGAAAACTATTAAAATAACTAAAATATTAATTTCATTGAGATAAGATTCTCAGAACGGGCTAGTTCGTGCATGCTAAACTAACCCAGTGTAGGTGACAACTGTTTAGTTTAGCCTTAGCTTAAAGCTATTAAAAGCACTATACAAGCTAAGGCTAGCTGACCAGTTGTCACCTACATCCGGTTAGCTTAGCATGCACGAACTAGCCCGTTGTGGGGTAAAGGTCTGCTTTCTGCGCAGAGAATTTTGACGTATGCAGATGGCACTGGGTTATTCGACATATGACAGATTCAGCTTTTAATACATGAAGAACGACACTGGTTTCTACGTACTTGAGATGCTGACATCAAGGAAGTGCTCTGAAACTCGGAACAATTTTATATCTATATTTTTAATAAATATTATGCAGACAGACAAGCAATAAAATAAGATTACCACTGCAGCATACTCTGATGGACATGGTTATGACAACAGTCCTCTGATCCTAGACAAAATAGCAAATTTAATAAAGAAACATATGAATCCTTATTATAAGGGATGAAACTTTTATATCTCAAGTCAAACTAATTTAATTAACACTTTAACCCAGAGTCTTCATTAGTTCGTCCTATTTGCGAGAACGACTGTTTTTAACAGTGTTAGCAGGTACAACAACTGATCCTGCAGATTTAGCAAATATATTTTGCTTTATATCCGAGCTAAAACGTACATATATAAAAGGATTCATTCCGGTGTTAAACAAGGTTGCAGCTCCGGTAATACACTCGCAAGACATTTGGGTTAAGTAGTTCAGCTTGACAAGCAGTTCCGTTATCCAGTGTGAAATTAAAAATATCAAGAAAGTCAAAGTTACTAAACTAAACTGTAAAGCCAAAGATTTTTCCTTAGTTTTTCGCAAAGTCACCGCTGCATTTTGATGGATGTGGCTTTTCGAGTTTGACATTTTAACTTTCACAAATATAATAGTATAGAAAACAGTAACTAATACAACTACTAGGCTAGAAATGAACTTCATATAAATTTCAAAAATTTGCCCCTTTTTACTGGTTCCAAAATGCCATGCAGGTGCCAAACCGAGTTGACTATAATACGAACAGTCACAAACGTATGCAACTGTCATACTTGCAAGCGATACAAGCATGGCTACGAATGTGATGATATTACAGGTTTTCGTAGTAAAATAGACATCATACATATTAAGAGAAACTACTGAAACAAGACGGTTAATGCAAATTCCAAAAATATGTAAAAATGAATTCCAAAGTAGGACGCCATTTACAAATCCAATAACTTGTGATACCAAAACAGGTGTATCTCGCCTGAAGGCATCGACTGTGCCAAAGCACAGTTGAAATAACAGCAAAGAGCAATCAAATAGAGCTAATGTTCGTGCTTGGATATAAAATGGATTTGTAAATAAAGTTCTTCGGTTTCTCCAAAGTGTCCGAAATACCAGTAAATATAATATTAAACTGGCAGCAGACCACAGGCCGGCACAGACCACATAAATCAATCGAATTACGTAGGTTCCTTGTTCGCTGTTTTTGCCCATATTGCAAAGTCAAATAAATTTCTTTCGGTAATCAGCCAAAGCAAATCCCTAAAATTCTTGAACTGAACTTCAGTGTTAAAATGGCGTATCCTTCTGAGAATACATGACTGCAGTTGATTCCAATGAAGGATGAAATTTTATGAAATTAGCTAAAACTGTTTCGCTTAGCATTCTAAAACCAAGTTCAAAGTGGTGCTTAAAAATAGTCACATTTCCGTTATGGACAGCTTTCACGTGTTTCTATAGCCATAGTTATTACTACATACCTTCGAAAGCTCTAGTTGTGCGATGCATTTCTGAAGCTCCGTTCTATCTTTCTATATCCTGAGGTAGAAACAGTTACAACAGTATAAGGCCAAAACAGGTCTATTTTGTTAAAATCGATCCAATATCTTGTTTCGTTATCTATGCAAGTAACAAGATTAAACGTTAGGTGTCAGTTTGAATACAATGCTGAGGCCAATTATGTAAAGTGCGGCCACTTTCTAGCTACGCACCCGTAGGCCACGTTTAAGGTGGTGATTCCTTTTGGAGACATCAACTTTAAACCATTATTACTCAACCATTACTTGGACTAAAAAAGCCATTCTTATATCAAAATGCAGCTTAACATTTCCTCTGTTTAATAAATACAACGAACTTAACTTTAATTCTTGGAACTTATTTTACTGCATTTTCGAAGTAATTTAATTTTCCAGATTTTTTGCAGACTAAAGTAATTTTTTTCGTGAGGCGTCGGCCACATCATTCGATTTCTCTATCAAATAGCTGGGGACCCTTTTTAATTATTATGAAACCGCTCTTCGTTGTAAAGAAATTAGCTAAAATGTATGAGCAACCTGGATTTTGCCTACTTTCCCCAACTTTGTCAAGCGACCACTTTAGTTAGAAAGCAGCAATCGGGACAACAAAAAAGGGTCCCTGGGTATTTTAGTGTAAAACACGTCCAGCCAGTGGCAGCCACCTAGCTTCCATAGTAAATACTCCACAATTGCTGGAAAAAATTTGGTCGCGTTTTTGCAAAAACTACATTTTCTATGATAGCAGCGTACGGGGTAGCAGTTAGAAGATTATAATGTTACGGATACTATTTGGTAGGGGTAGGTTTTCGGACGTGCTAATTTCAAAAATGCAAGAATTTTAAAATTTAAAAAAATTTTTAAACATTTTTAAAATTTTAGTTTGGTAAGGGGGGACCAAGAGGAACCGAAAAATGTTTTGTCTTCGATTTTGCTGAAAAGATGTATATAGGGGTTTTCCGGGACGTAGAACAAGAATCTGAAATCCGTTTTTCGATCCAGCTTTTTGTTAGCTCAATATAAGCTAAAGTTCTAAGCTTAAGATGTAAGCTTAACCTGAGCTAACGAGAAGGTGGATCGAAAAACGGATTTCAGATTCATGTTCTACGTCCGCGAAAACCCCTATATACATCTTTTCAGCAAAATCGAAGACAAAAAATTTTTCGGTTCCTCTTGGTCCCCCCTTACCAAACTAAAATTTTGAAAATTTTTAAAAAATTTTTTAAAATTTTAAAATTTTTGCATTCTTGAAATCAGCAGGTCCGAAAACCTACCCCTACCAAATTTCAACGCAATCCGTCAACGTGTGCATCTTCAGTACTGCTACGAAGCTATGGGGGGGATAATGGGAAAGACCCAAAAGAAAAACTGTTTGTCTACTTGCTGTTATTTGAATGGTTTTCTACTCCATGTAATGAATGAATAACAATTGTTCAAACTGGATGTCAACTTAAACTGAATTGTCTTTTACAGTAGACAAAAATGTTTTGCAAAGAGCTAGGTAATATGAATGCTCTAAGAGGAAATATATTGCAGGCATTATTTTCCAAGGCGAATAACAACGTATCTAAATTTATTAGATTTCTTGTTTGAAGAGGAACTATTCCCTAAAGGGTTCTGACTACTGTCATATTTGGCTGGTTATAAAAGTATAACTCAATAGGCAGCATTGTTAAAATAAAGCTTAAGAAAATTAGCATAAATGATGACGTAAGTGCATTACCTGAGTGCGAGGAGAGCACCAACTTGAAAAAACGAGAGAAGAAAGAAAACGGATGAATTGTGTAAGATACTAGAATTCACACTAGAGTCGTATAGTTTCTAGTCTACAACAAGCTAGTTTAATGTATTAAAAGTCTTCGGACTTTACTTAATTCGTCCTGAAGTCACAGTATTGGAAGGATGAAAAATACACAATGATAGAAACATGGCACTGAGCACAACCTTTCCCAAAGGTTTGTTTCTCAGACGCAGTCAGGTCTTAGCTTATGTCAGTATGTACGAGTAAAGAGGACACAATACACAAGAGTGACTACTGGCATACTCTATGTATTATTAGAATGACACGTACTGTGCACCCGAAACCTAGTGACCCACGCGGCCAACTGGTATCCACACAGTCAAAACTGGGATATGCTCACTCGCTGTATGCGAAAATGAAACGGGAGTACGCTTGAAAACACAAGCACTGTGTGCGTATTAGTTTCGTCTCGCTTAAAGCTTTAAAATACAGGCACACCGGTTAAAATCTTTGATTCACTACTATTCAATTTGCGGGAGTAGTGGGCCATTCAGAGTTGGAAATGGGTCGCGGGTACCCGCGGCGCGTTGACTTTTAGGTCAGTGAGTAACCGCAGAAAATATCCAAATTAAAGAAGTGGGTCAAGTGTGCCGACAAAGCCTCAGTTGGTCGCGGGTAGTGGGTCGCGGGTAACGGGTCAGAGGTCCGCGGGTCGCGGGTACCCGCGGGTCACGAAATTGCGACCCACTTCCTGCACTGGTGCCATTTGTGTGGAGGGGATGTGTTTCGCTTATAATACATAATAATAATATATTTCATTTCTTACAATACATAAAGTATGCTTGTTGGGCTGCCGCGATTTTACCAAAAAACGAAACCCTTTAATTTGGGTATGTCCTTTATAATTTCCCTATGTTTCCCCCTCTATCTCCAGATTGGCTGGACCGATTTCGCTAAAACTTTGCATGTGGTGAGGGTTTGGCGGGAACTGATCCCGACAACCTGGAGAGCTTACCCTGACTCGTTTTGCGAAAGCACTCGATACTGTGATATCGGAAATGGTCAAAATTGAAGGCAGCGGAGACCGCCCAATATCTTAAAACCGCCCAATAGATTGAAAGCTCTCGTTAAGCAAATAAAAAGTTGTAATGGGGAAGCGCCAAAATGGAAGCAAAATTAGCTACGCAGCCTTAATGAAAACTTAATGAAATGACCTTAATGAATTAACTTATTGACCTTAATGAAACTTTCGTCTTCTGTATGTCATGTCTTGAAAGACTGGCATGTCTTCTCTAATTTTCAGTCGTTCATGTACTATCCAAACTAATTTGCATATTAATGTTGGCAGAAAGTATATAAGGTTGGAGAAATTGTTGATCGGTGCTGTCAGTTCTACTGGCTGTCAACAGCCTCGCTGCATACTGTATACTGGAAAGCAGCGAAGGCTTACACGCAGTGCAATTGTGCGCATGCGGTTGTAGCATGATCCAGTTATACTAAGCCATGTACAATTGTGTATTTCATATACCCTGGGTGCAATTAAGGGTGGGGGGGGGGTGGATTTTTCGACCATCCCAATTTTGCTCATTTTCACATAGTTTGTAGTCCCCATGGGTCCGGCAATCAAGACAAGAGCGTTTTGCAAAATATTGCTTCTATCGTTCTGTACAGGCCCTCAAAGGTGACCTCGACATGTCTTAACATAGGAAAATGAAAAAGTTACTCTAAAAAGTTTGTGGCAGAAACTTTTTTCGCTGTATAAGAGCCAGAGCTCTGAAACCTTTTCAGAACCATTAAGGACATATTGTAGAGTGCATGCAATCTTCTCTCAAGCGATTCTGTTGAGTATTGGATTTTAGGCGAATTTTTATATTCAGAGTTTTCGAAAATCGGCCATTTTGGACCATGAAAACAGGACATACGGTACTCTTTTGCTTGTTCTGAACGATTAGCAAAAGCTACAGAAATGGCTAATAGATAGCTGCGCTTAACCACGTCTTATAAAAGTACTTGCATGTTTCTATCATCTACAGTAAGCTCAATGAAACTTGCTACAAAAACAGCAAATTTTGCTAAAAATGGCAATGTTCATAATTTTCACATTCTTTTGATAATTTCGCACTCATTATGTGGTAAAAAATCACCAAACTTGCAGATTGATTAATATATCCATGTCTGTCACATGCCAAAACAAATGCGTCAATAATGAACATGACTGCTGTGGCGGCACCTTTGATCTTTATAGGTGAAAAATGACAATTTTAAAATTTTTCTAAGTATAGACAAATTGGGTATCAATCGATAGCTAATGGAACTAGAAGCAACTTTTCTCATAGAACCATGGGTCTAAAATGTTGTCTGAGCAAGATAAAACGAGTTAAAGTTATACTGGGCAGTCCTGCAAGGTTAGGTCAGTGCACACGTCTGCACTTAAATATTACCTTAGTAAGAGCTTTAATTTGGTGTATCGGTTAACCCTGTTTTCGGTCGCGTTTGGTCTCCATCTGACCTTGGAGGGTTCATCACCGAAATTTTCAAGTTTTCCGGATTTGAACCTGAATAACTCTGTCACAGTTTGATTTCGAACGCTAACATTCTAAGTAATTTTTGAGAACATATGGGGGCATATAATGTGTGAAAATGAGCGAAATCCGTGACTATTGATTTTAGACCAAAGTGACCCCCCCCCTTAAGTCAGATTGAAATTTCAGTTAAACCAAATTCATTGGTGTAAAAGTCGCTAATCCAGCTCATCTTTCATCTGCACGATCTTTCATATGACATTTTTTCCTTCTTGCGGGTTCTGGAGGATGACGCTGCCATGCTGATTTTGAGGAAGGACTGGGATGACAGCGCGAACTCAATAGTTGTGCGTTCGCCCGAATTAGCCTATATCATTGAACAACACACTATAGTACGACCAATAAATATGTGTACAAACTTCGACCGTTAATTGCAGATTAACCTTTGGAGTAAACCCCAACAATGTATATATTTTTAGAATCCTCAGGAACCCGAGATTTCGAAAATTCGGAAAAATCCGGAAGTCCGGGTTTCATTCACGGAAAATCTAAAATTTTTAGTTTTCACCCAATTTTTATTGCAATTAAAATTTTGTTTTACGATTAAATAGAGCTGGTCCCGCTGCATATTTTTGCTCTTAGAAATTTTTCACGAAAATGCACCGGAATTCCGGGATTTCAAAATTTCCTGATTTTAAAAATTTTCTCCAATACCAACAAGATGGGTATCATTCGCAAGCTCTTGTCGAGCTGAACAACTATTGTAATAGAATGAACTCTTGAAAATGCACACAATTCCCGGAATGCGAGATAACCGTATTTTCCGAATTTTAAAAATTTTCTCCAATACCCCACAATATAGATATCATTCGAAAACTCTTGATGAGCTGAACAAATCTGTAAAAAAATCAACTCGCAGAAATAAGCCCAGTTCTCGGAATACCTTCCAAGCTAAGGTGAAATCCGGAATTCGTGAATTTCGGGAATTGGGTGCATTTTCAGACATAGTTATATTACAAGAGTTGTTCAGCTCATCACGACCTTTCGATTGATACCCAAATTGTAGGGTATTGGAGAAAATCTTTAAAATCCGGAAAATCCAGTTTTCCCGAATTCCGGGAATTGTGTGCATTTTCAAGAGTTAATTTTATTACAAAAGTTGTTCAGCTTCGATAAGAGCTTTCGAATGATACCCATCTTGTGGGTATCGGAGAAAATTTTTAAAATCCGCAAATTTTGAAAACCCGGAATTCCGGAAATAGAGTGCATTTTCGTGAAAAATTTCTAAGACCAAAAATATGCAGCGGGACCAGCTCTATTCGATCGTAAAACAAAATTTTAATTGCGATAAAAATTGGGCGAAGAACTGAAAATTTTAGATTTTCCGTGAATGAAACCCGGAATTCCGGATTTTGCCGAATTTTCGAAATCTCGGGTTCCTGAGGTTTCTAAAAATATATACATTGTTGGGGTTTACTCCAAAGGTTAATCTGCTATTAACGGTCGAAGTTTGTACACAAATTTTTTGGTCGCACTTTAGAGTTCTTTTGACTGGTACAAAGGCTGTTACTGCCGTTGTTTTTGCACTGAAGACTTGTGCTGTGTGCTGCTTCTCGGGCTAGCCGCCAGATATAGCCGACAGAGCATGTTTCTCAAAAAAGGAGATATCATCCGTCGTGAAGTCGGCCAGGCTTTGAGACTCCTTCAGGCAACTTGGTCTGAGTTGTTTTTGACCGACCTTACAGGGCCAGTAATTCCTGGCTAAACATTTTGCACCTTCTAGTGATGATCATCACATTGCGATGTCTAATGCAGCAAACAAACAACATTTACCTCGCAAACTGGAATACTATGCTTAAATTTCTGCTTGACTGAGCTCAGCATGCAAGGCTGGCCATTTCACAAGATAGATACATCACTTCTCTGCAGCAAATGTAGCCACGGCGTATTCTTTGTTGGCCCACGTCTTGTTTGGCCCACATTTTATATTGGAGAGTGTTTATCCAATGAGAATTAAGACATTCAATCACGTGACGTATAAACTGCGTCTATGTATGCACACAGGTGCAAGTGGAAAATGTGAAATGTGACGTATGAGACTGCTAAAGTTGCATTGAGTTGTATAAAACACATGCAGCAAAATAAATGACATTAAGTAACCGCAATTAAAAGTTTGCCAAATTGTAGTTTTAATTATTATTTTCAATTTATTTTTAGTATAATTTTTCAAATTTTAGAAGTTTGATTTAACATTTCAAGTTAAGCTAACTTCCAAAATTGGCTGTTGTACATTTTACGGGGACAGAAACCCCTGCTGTGCGTTTATTGCCTCTTCTCCACTTAAGTCAAAACTCATGGACAATAGAGGACTCAGAAGGCTAGTTCAAAGGCAATGACCTTACTGTCTGTCCCCGTTAAATAAATAGGAAAGTAAAATCTGTCCCCGTGAAATAAATAGGAAAGTAAGACTGTGCCAGTGTATTAGATGTAATGTTAACAAAAAGATCATTAATTTTATAAATTAAAATAGTCTGGATAAGAGAAGAGATGGACTTGCTGGAGCCCTTACGTGACAAACAAGTACGGTATATAAAGGCAACCGGCACAAACCTGACCAGTTGTTATTATGGAGTTCGTTAAAAGCCTGCGTCAGTTAAATTCACATCTCAAAACGACTCCATTTAAACAATTTCTTTTGGAATTCCATTTGATTCCGGAACACTATGACTGTGAAGAGTGTGGAGATCCGTGCAGTATTGTCAGCAAAGGAAGAAACCGAGAACCGTGTTGGAGATGCCGGGATTATCAGTGCCAATGGAGAACAAGCATCAGATCCAGATCAGTTTTTGCCGATTCCAAGCTTCCTATCAGTAAATGTCTCGAAGTTTTGCTGGCTTGGATTTTGCGATACCCTACTAACGTTATACTTCGTGAAACTGGTGTGTCAAGGGTTACTGTTTTAAAATTAATCAAATGTTTTCGTGAACTTGTTTTTGCTTGGTTAGAGGAAAATGGGGGTAATGTTGTGGGTGGGGATGGTCATATTGTTGAAATTGACGAAAGTGCTTTCGGTAAACGAAAGTACAATAGAGGACGCCTGCGGCCTACTAAGTGGGTGATTGGTGGTGTTGACCGCACAACTAAGCAAAGCTTTTTCGTGCGAGTTGACAAGCGTGACAAAACCACCTGCACTGGTATTATCACTCAGTATGTGCTTCCAGGCTCCACTATATTAACTGACTGCTGGAAAGGCTATCAGCTGGACCAACTGGTTCAACAGGGAGTGTATAACAGTCATCGTACTGTTAATCAGTCACTCTTTTGTTAACCCAGCAGACAGAACAGTTCATACTCAGTCCATTGAGTCTCAGTGGTCTAAACTTAAGCGCGATCTGCGCAGGCGCATTGGTAGAATGAGCCCTCTTAATTTTGAGGACTATTTAATTGAGTATATGTGGCGTTCCAAACATGACAATGAATCCGAATTGTTCATAGATTTTTGTAATGCTTGTCATCATTTCTATCCTTGATTTGTTATTTTCAGTGTGAATTTGAAGTAATCTGGACTGTGTTATGATTTGTACTATTGATTCTGATTTGTACTGCTTAATTGTTTGAATTGAAAAATAAACGTTTTTAAGTGTCTTTTTAAACACGTGCGTGCTTACATAATCGCCATGATTTAAAAGGCCATTAAAAACTGTTTATAAATCAATTAATGGAAAGCGAATTTTCTAACTATCTGGAGAAGGTAAGAAATTATTAACATTGTTAACATTACATCTAATACACTGGCACAGTCTTACTTTCCTATTTATTTCACGGGGACAGATTTTACTTTCCTATTTATTTTGCGGGGACAGACAGTAAGGTCATTGCCTTTGAACTAGCCTTCTGAGTCCTCTATTGTCCATGAGTTTTGACTTAAGTGGAGAAGAGGCAATAAACGCACAGCAGGGGTTTCTGTCCCCGTAAAATGTACAACAGCCCCAAAATTTAACTCGAAACTGTGTCTTTAACTAACTTACTTACTTCCCCGAAACAAATAACAAAAGTTGAAAAGTAAGTAATATACGTAGTTTTCAAACAATTCAAAAATTGAATGCTCTAAATTTTTGAACCGAGAAACTTTTAGTGAGTATATATTAGTTGTAAAAATTATAATTGTAAAAAAGCTGTGATAAAGTAAAATTATTTTAAGTTAAACTTTAAATCAAACTCGTGTAACCTTTGTAATGTAACCTCGTGTAATCTATCCCAGCAAATATACACGGAAAAGAAGAGACAGGCTTGAGCAGGGTATATGGTAGTTTAAGTAGGCGGAGCCTCTGATTGTCATGGAGTATTTCAGCCAATCAGCAAATGTGGGCCAAACAAGACGTGGGCCAACGAAGAATAAACCGTAGCCACGATTTTCACTGGATATGAGGTATCCGTATCGCAAATGTACTTTTCGCTTATGCCAGGCTTTGAAAACCCATTAAACGTCTAACCTGGTAGCAGGGAAAAAGTCAGTATTGAATGTGCAGTCTGAACAAGGAAAGTATTTTGGTAGGAGACCATGCAGGTGCTTAGTCTTATTTGTAGAAATGTTCTGATTGTCAATCAGTGTTTTAGCTTAATATATTAGGTTATTGTTATGCATAGTGTCTCCTTGGCGACACAAAAAATGGAGACATTCGTATTTAAGGAAATTTCTATATTGGCTCACGCAAGAAATTTTTCAGCAGATATCATTATTATCCAAACTGAGTTAAAGCTGCTTCTGTCCTAATAAATTGGCTGGAGCTACACTATTCTGATAATAACAACTAGTTATTTTCATGGTAATTTCTAATTTTGAGCTGTATATCGAAAAATTTTAATGAACACAACTAAAGAAACTGTCAATCGTTAGTAGATATACGCGCAGACAGAATTGCCTCAATGGCAGACTAAGGATATGTTCGTCTGATCGTTTGTTTGGCAAGAAATAAACCTGTGATTTTATTGGTCAAGTGATATTGTGTAAAACAACCAATAGCAGTTATTGGGCCAATTCAGAGTTGGGCCAAGTCATACCAAACCAATAAATTGGTTGAAGTATTATTCTGCACTATTGAAACGATAAGAAGTTAGTGTCAATGTAATCTCTAATTTTGAGCCGTTTGCAAAGACATAAAGAAACTGTCGATCGTCTTAGTATAGGTTTACGAAAGACAGTAGTATCTCCACGTCAGATTAAGGGCATTGCTAGTCTGGTCGCTTGTTTATCAAGAAATAATTTACATCACTTGCTTCTGGACTACATTATCCGCTGCGACAGTTAAATCCAGAATAAAAAGTTTCGTAGGAGGTTTTGAAACCTTCACTAACGACGTACTTATGTGATTCTGCAAAATGTCAAATACGAGATGAGAGCAAACTAAGGCCCGATATGTCTTTGGGACGCAACTGCCTAAAATGGGGTCCGAACTAGTAGTAATGGGAGGTAATTTCGTGTAGTATTGAGTGGGGGATCTTGTGGTTGTGGAGGAAAATGGGATGGGATTGTGGAGAAAAGTTGGGATGAGGTTTCTTGGGGTTGTAGAGAACAGCAGGTCGGAGGTTTTGATGTAGTGGAGTTGGGAAGGGATTTTTGGAGTTGTCGAGGAAAGGACCGGAACCACGGTCGACCCAAAGTCAAATTTTAAAATTGACTATTTTCGTCATTGGTCATTTCAACTTTATTTAGGGAGTTGTTGAGGTCTCAGATTTCAAACAGCTTAGATTTTAGCTATAATGAAAGCACTGGGCTGTTAGTGAGCCATGACCGGAACCTCAGCTGACCATAGGTCAAATTTCAAAGTTAGCCATTTTCATCCGAAAAACGTTATCCAGGGATAATTTATTGCCGTAGAATTCCAACATAGTCTCAGATTTTAGCCCCAAAGTAAGCTCCTTGTTGTAAGTAGCCCTTCACAGGAACTACAGCTGACACAAGTTTAAAATTATCCATTTTGACTGGGAAAACGTTGAGGTTTTTAGAGTCGTAGAATTTGCAAATGACGTTAGACTTTCAATCCTATGCATGGTGCGATCGTTAGTGATCAAGCATATTTTTTGTATTTTGTGGCCACTACTGCGAAGAGATAAACCAGTGGCAAAACTAAAATAAAGATGGTGTGTTAAGCTAACTCATCTACATTCATTGTATTACACACTGCTAATAGAACTAATGCTGCAGACAAAACTCTTAATACTGTATGAAAGAATATTTATTATTCGACCAGAACTCTGTAGTGACGAAAAATATTTTACATTACAATGTTTTTATATTTATGAGTTATCACTCAACTAGGAAAGCTGATACTTTTGCAAATACTCATGTTTTAATTCTGTTATTTTGAAGTAGTCATATATATGGGATGCCATGTCAAAATTCCCAGTATACGCCAGTGTGGTGAATGGTACCAACACCTTAAGGGCTATCTGCCAAAAGATGCAAATTGGAAAACTACTGAGCAAAAAGTTAAGATCCAAAATTAACAAATCTTGTTGCGAAGGCCAATCACTTAACATGAGAGATGAACGTAAGGAAAGAACAAGAACGAAGAACATAAAGATCAGGTGTAATTTTAGTTGGACCCTTCGAAATTCACGAAAACCGAATTTATTGTGGACAACTTCAGGTCACAGACAAACAACAGACACACAGTAACAGTGGTACTTGACATTTTCACTAAATACTTAATTAAAATACAAGGCATTCCGTAACTAGTTAGTCACTATGAGAAAGGATATTCTTCTCTAGCACAAAGTTGGACTGTAACTGCGAAGTTCCAGCTATATGTCCAACACATCCTGCAGGGAGAATAGTTCTGCAGATTCGTGACACTCTCACCTGACCAAAACTAACAGATTAATCTCCCTCACACACGCCTCCTATATGGATAAGGGTACTGACGGAGATCGCTCGCTTAGTATAATTACACGTTGAAACTAACAGATGCCTAATTTGGGGAGTGAAGTCTAAGCTTTAATGCTTTCCAGATTAACGTAGAAAATATTCTATGAGCGACCTCGGTTTGCGATGGCGTACCCATTTAGAGGCAATGTGAGAGGAGATCAGTTTGTGAGAGGGTTAGTGTGCAGACCTTAATTGTTGGTCTCTTTACATAAAATATGCCTGTTATCAAACTATCAATACGTATTTAACGATTTATTTTGGAATATTTATTGGTTCACATTGTTTGCGGGAATGACTGGTTGGTACTGAGTTAGTAGGTGCAACCATAGATCCCATAGATTTAGAAAGTAGATTATTCCGGAGTATTATTATTGTCGGAGCTGAAACGTACATAAACGAAAGGATTCATTCCACTGTTAAATAAAGTTGCTGCTCCAGTAATGCACTCGCAAGACAATTGGGTTAAATAGTTCAGCTTGACAAGATGTTCGGTTATCCAGTGTGAAATCAGAAATATCAAGAAAGTCAAAGTTACTAGGCTGAACTGCAAAGCCAAAGACTTTTCCTTATTTTTTCTCTGAATCCACGCTGCAGTTTCATGGACGTGGTTTTTCGAGTTTGACATTTTCACTTTCACAAATATTATAGCATAGAAAACAGTAACTATTACCACTACTAGGCTGGAAATTGACTTCATATAAATTTCGTACATTCTCCCCCTTTTACTGGTTCCAAAATGCCATGAAGGTGCCAAACCGAGCTGACTATAATACGAACTGTCACAAAGGTACGCAACTATCATGCTCGCAAACGAGATTAGAATAGCTATGAATGTTATCAAGTTACAGGTCTTCTTAGTAAAGTACACATCATACATATTAAGAGAAACTATTGAAACAAGTCGATTAATACAAATTCCAAAAATATGCAGAAAAGAGTTCCAAAGCAGGATGCCATTTATAAACCCTATAACTTGTGACACCAGAAACGGCATATCTTTCTTGAATGCGTCCAGTGTCCCAAAGATCAGTTGAAAAATTAGCAAAGAACAATCAAACAGGGCCAATGTTCGAGCTTGGATATAAAATGGATTCTTAAATACAGTTCTTCGATTTCTCCAAAGTGCTCGAAGTACCATTAAATATAGCGATAAGCTAGCTGCTGACCACAAATCAGAACTGATCACATAGATTAATCTAATGACAGAAGTCTCGTTTTCCGTGTGTTTGCCCATATTGAGAAAAGACACTCTTCAGTCGTTCTGTCAAAACAAAAAACTTAAATGTTTTGAAGTTAAGCGAACTGTATTAGCGTTTTATGCGATCACAAAAGTAAAATGTCCTTTTACTGTCGGTGCAACATATGAAAATAGACTTGGTAAAAGCGTAGGGGTGCACAAATAAAGTTTGGAACAGATATGACTTTCCATAAAAATAGCTGGATGTCTAAGTAAATTAGATTTTTAATTAGAAGAGGAACTTTTCTCCAGGCAACATCTAGTAATTCCTAATAGTTAAGTAAAGAGTTGAGTATTAAAATGGTAAGTACCATCTCATATTACAACTAGTCATACGTGTGGTAGCAAGCAGCAATCTGAAATAAAGCATCATTAAATGGCTTTGGAGTATCGTTAAAGGTGTAATATTGAGAACAAGGTATTTTCTTGAAAATACTTTCTGCTTTATTAGTTATTAAGTATCACTCCCTTATGTGACATGTCCGGTTTGACATACGATACCATCGCCGTAGGTACATTTTATTTGAATAGTTCTTTCAGGTGGCATGGTAAATATAGTATAAAGAGCCAAATTTGCATATGTTTTTGCCTTTTAGCGTGAACTGACTCGACGATATTGAGTGAAATCTTGTGGGTGCCTTGCTAATGTAACGGAGAGTTAAACCACAGCAATACCTCCACTACTAGAGCTAACGCCATTTAACACAAACCCTGACTGCTAGGGAGATTTCTGTCCGGGCGGCTCTTTTTTACTGCAGGAGCCTCGCCAAGGAATGGAGGATAGAATTTTTGGGGTACGCCGGACTGCCTAGCGCCCGAGAAAACGGGGAAGTTGGACCGGACATACGCTTAGCTAGAGCTCCGGGCTAGCCCCGAAGTTCCTACCTAAAGTTATAAATTCACGCAAAACCTAGTTAAAATTAAATAAAGGTCAAGTTTGTCAGCTGACGATTTATTGGAAAGGCGGCATAACAATAAGGAAAGTATGAGGAGGCAAGACTGAGGAATTGGAAAAAAGGAGGGATGGACGGAAATCGAACACAACGGACGGGGGATGTTGAGTTGTGGTTGGAAAAAAAGGAATTAAGCGTAGACATTCGGTTAAAAAATCAGAGGCGGCATGTAGAAATCGATGGGCAGCTACAGAATAAAGTCAGAAACTAGGACACCGAATTTGATAAGGCGGCCGTTCACTACGATAGAAAACTCGTTAGCAAAAAACCCACTTAGCACTAATTACGTGCTTTTATATAAACGCGTGTCTGCTCGCTGATTTGCTAATTAGCTTAGGTTTACAGTAGGCATTTTATTACTAATTTTTAGTTAATTAATTATACCCTTAATTACTTATCGTAATTAGAAAGCTAATTTGAAAACTTTGCAGCATTTTTTCTGCTCTTTCTAATGATATAAAAATTGTTGCACACTACACTCCTACGAATTCTTGTTTTGTGCAACAATTTTTAACCATTAGAAAGAGCAGAAAAATGCTACACAGCTGTCGAATTAGTTTTTAATTACGCAAACCTAATTAAAGTCATAATTAATTAATTAAAAATTACTAATAAAAGCCTAAGGTAATTAGCGAATCAGCGAGCAGACACGCGTTTATATGAAAGCACGTAATTAGTGCTAAGTGGGCCCCCCGAAACTCTCGGAGCGGGTCCCGAGTTAACGAACCGAGCATGTCAAGCATGTTTAACACATAGTAGCGTAAGAGTTTCATACGTTTCATATTCTATTATGTACTCTTGGCGGCACCTTATTACCGAATTTGACATCAGCTGATATCAAGAATAAAGTTGGATTCACTTTTCAGTTTTTGAACTTACATGTAGTCTATTAAATACGATTGACTTCGAAGAGAATGGCTGAAATATTTTACTTTTTACTTAAGAATAGAGGGCGGACTAAGTAGATTGGGAAATTTTAACCGAGATTTATTTTTATTTGTGATATCTCAATAGCTCAACAGCGGAAAAATGCCCCCTTTTAGGGGCATACGAGTTTCTGAATGCTATTAAATGTCAATTAAATGAGATTGACTTCAAAGAAAATAGCTGAAATGGCGAAAGCTAATGCTTTTTAAACATAAATGAGGAGAAATAGTCAAGCAAACCCGAACTATATTTAGTGAATTCGAGAGCTGAAAACGTTGTAGCATCAATATCTGGATTGCTGCTTGCTCCGATTACGTAGCCAGAAAGCACTAATTAGCCAGTCTTTTACGGAGAAAAACAAGAAGAACTGAACGGAAGCGAAGCATATCAGACTAATAATATCTCAGCAGTTGCTTACTTACTTAACCTACTGCTTTTCTTACATCATATGGAATTCACCCATCTCCAAAATAGATTCTTAATTAATTTTCGGACCCTCTGGAAACAGATAATTTCCGATAAACTACAAATAACTATTATAATTGGAGTGGATTAAGTTTTCACCGTTTTTCTAGGCGTAGATTAAAATTTACTTCCGACGTTCTGCCGTTTAGCATTTTGGCAATAATTCAATCTGAAACTTGTTCAGATTCATAAATGTTTGTCGCGAGATTTTTCAGCGAGATATTTATAAATCAGCGAGATCGGACAAAGTAGAAAAATGGTCATAAAGGCACACCCCTTAAATTGCATCCGTATTAAAAGTGCTGGTGCTGTCTCCATATGGCTATTCTACAGTTTTCTGCCATGCCGTCATAAGTACAGCACGGTACAACATACCCAGTAACCAGCCGTTCCAATCTAAGGTCACAGACGCCAATAGCTTCGATATATTTGTGCTAAATCAGTTTAATTTTAATTTCATTTAATTTCCGTTAATGTGGACTGCTATTGTTATGCTCCTCGTTGAGAGGACACTATTGCGAGTGTCCTTTTGTTTAGGCTGTTTAGGACCACTTGTTATTTCAAATTATTTAAACAGGAAAACATGATGTATTTAAATAATATTATAGAGATTAGACTGAGTTGTCTCGAAATCAAATAAAAGATTGCAGGATATGTGCATGTTCGTGACTCATAATCCGAAAACCCGTAGCAGACTACGAACAAACGAAGCTAAAAATAAGAGGTGACGCGGATTTTATTAAAAACGAAAGATCGAAACGCGTATCAAACAGCTCATTGTCAACATAAGGTTTAATTTTACATAGCAAAATTAGATGTTGAGAGAATTTGACAAACCTGCATGGAAATCAAAGGCACAATATCGAAGAATAGTCGCAAAAAGGGGTAATAACCCGTAAACTGATCGACTCTACCAAACTGGCCTTGACAAGAACGCAAACACAACTGACTGTTGCTTTGATTTTGAATAGTGAGCTATTAGCTAACTCCGGCCTTGGACCGTACACAGTGGGACAATATTAGTTTGAACGTTTGTCAAGCTATACCTCACTTTTGAATAATTTTGAACTAGAAATCTTGAAATATTTCCACAATACGGCTCCTTGCTGATACAAAAAAGACAATTCTTTTTAATAATAAAAAAGAGACATTTCTTTGTAATGAAGTTAGCTCAAATCATTATTTGGGGACACTCAAGAAGAAATTTTTCAGTGAATATCATTATTCTCCAGACTAAATCAAGAGCTATTTTTTCACATAGAATGGAAGAATTCACAAATAACATATCTCATACAATTCGAACAATAAGAACTTGCTTATGAGCAGGATTTATTTGAACGTTTGAGTTGTTTGTGAAAGGGGTGAAAAAATTTTTCGTTTGACTATCGTCAGTAGCTATTGTGAGACAAGAACGAACTTTAGTATTTGAAGGGTAATGCCAAAATGGGATACGTAAGCGGAATGGCGAGGAAAGGTTTTGTTTTCCCTTTTTGACACAAAGTTCTTTGCACTATGCTTGAGGAACAAATTTTGGTACTTTGCCATCCCTATTTTAATACTGATTGGGTAAATTTGTATATAGCTTGACTACAAGTATATAGCTGTTTTCATATGTTATTCTTGGTGGTCCCAGCTAGCTAATTTGTCGTGTTATATCTTACCATTGCTTTTAATCATCGATGTACCTTTCGTCTGTGCTCTACGAATTGTACAATACCCTTTTCTTGCAACGAAAATCCAATATAACAAAACTCACTAACAACAGCTTCATAAGAGCATGTTCTAGAAGAGATTAAGGTGGATCAACTTTTGCCTATACATTGCTTT
Organism: Trissonchulus latispiculum; assembly: GCA_030248195.1. NCBI lineage: Eukaryota > Metazoa > Nematoda > Enoplea > Enoplida > Ironidae > Trissonchulus > Trissonchulus latispiculum. The sequence goes on from JASAND010015513.1 coordinate 77,402, forward strand.
AACTTTGGGGTTCTTATTACCTGTTTTCCAGACTGAAGATTCAAGATTTTAGATTTTAATATCGACAAGGCTAGTGTATGGTAAAATTCAGGTTCGTCTTAGAAAGGTCGCAATTTTGGACTACATTTAGCTTAAGTAACATAACATTGCCAAACTGTGGCAACGCTTGTGGTAAGTAAGTAACCTTCAATTGCGATTTTGCATTTGGTATAGTTGTTATAATAATAATTAGTTATACAATAATTTATATTAGAATATTAATCATAACTTTGAAAAATCACGCTAACAATAATATATCGTTAACGGCAAAACCAGAAACCGTGATTTTTTTTGAAACAGGCTATAAGTAAGAAGATTCTTCTGATACACCCGAAAATTCTTATGATTTCCAAGCATTATCGGAGCTATCGCCAGTGGAAGAATATGGAACATTCAGCATTCAGCAACTTGCTCCCCTCACAACACCCGCACCACTGCTTGTTAGTCTTATGGAAGGAACTATCCTCCAATACGAGTTGTGTCTCTTATGATGATGCAGCAAGCTCCTCAAGTAATATTTGCTGGCCCTATACTACTGACGCTATCAAGCAGTTGAAGTATTTCTTTTAATTTTAACTTACAATCAAGTTACTTCAATTTTACTTTTATCAGTTAAATCAAGAGTACACAGTATAAGTGTACAGTAGGGCGGTGATGCCCTACTGTCATATTTCGTTATTATTTAAAAAAGATTCTTCGTTCAAAATTAACTCCAGTTTATGTATCTTGTTTCTATTGAAATTGCCCCGATAGCCCATAATTTGGATTTGAAATATTGTAATTGTTAGTGTTTTTGCAAAGATAGATCATGTATTTTCCCAGTTACGCCCAGATTTCTCTCTCAAAAGTTTGTCTAAATTCTATTGGCTGGAGGCATGTCACGTGATTTCGTAATCACTATGGCTGCCTCCAGTGTTCTTTTCAACAGTTTTAGTTTTGTTTTCAACGTGGCCAGTCCGTCTAGCTCTCTATACTCCTTTTGAAATTTTATGTTTTCGATCTACCTTGGGTGCACTTGGGGTCAATTCGTGCCTTTGAAAGTCGCGAGTAAAAGGCCTCCCAATCTGGTGATAGGTTGGGTGAGGGACACCCAAGAATTTCTATCGGGGCTTTCGGCGCCTGGAGGACCGATTTCACTCATCGGGCTGATGAGTTGGGCCAGCTTATGGACGGTAATCGGACCCATGTTGAGCGGTATGGTATCTACCGCCACGTGAGCCCACACCGGACGAAGCAGGTCCTTCGGTCACCCAGGCGGAAAAGTCAAGGATTCTTGACTTTTACCGCCAATACCGGCGGTACCCCCTACTGACGCCGGCCCAACAGAAATGGTTGAGCTTACCCACCCTACAACCTGCAGCACCCGGTGAGGATGCTGGAGTTTTGCTGGCGGCGCGCCGGCATTTAGAGGAACAAGCCTACTTCCGCCAGAGGGGTTCTTACCCTCCACCTGTATGTGCCCTGTATGTCCTATGGATTTCTCGTTGAGATGCAGTATCCGTATAGGTCCGCTGTTTTGATGAAAAGAGAAACAGGAAAACTCCAACGTTATTTTGCATGGAATGGACTGATATTTCTCAAAAATAGCATAAAATTTACTAAACTTCAGCATTGGTAAGTAAATAGAACCGACATAGTTGAAAAATTTGTCAAAAGCAATCCGCTTTTCCGCTAACATTTGGCAACCGCGCATTTCGGAGAAACATCAGAAACATGATCACCGCCAACGGTCAATAATGTTTTGCTTTTTGTGATGGTCTCCTTTGTAACCCCATGATCACTTGTAATTTCAAAAACTACTACATAACATGCATCTAATTTGTAACATTTTATATTTTTAAGATAACATTATTACTAGTCGACGTCTTACTTCGAAAGCGAATGTTAATCCAGCGACTTCAACGACTGCTACAGAATGAACTGACTGCTACAGACTTAAGCTTGTATTGTTTCTTTCATTTAAATTGTGACTGCCAACGTAATTGGATTTTACGTAGCTAGTATTTTGATTGTTTGGTGTTTCGTTCGTTACATTATTTGCATTGTTTGTTTGGTATTTCATTCCTTACATTATTGGCATTGTCAACTTTTAACATTTCTGGAAGTTTCACAATCCTGTTTTGAAATGGAAACCTCGGAACTTAAGACACGATGAGTGTATCAAATATTATTATACGTTTAGACAAGCTGCACTGAAATTTTTAGCCCATTCTAATTACATAGCAGTTTCAGCCTGCAATTCGGAATCAGTTTTCTACCATTTTACAGAAATTTAACAGGTGCAAATTGATGCCTGACAAGGGTTGACCCATCATAATTTCGAGAAACATTCATAATTGAAGCGTTCTTGCGTCCTCTAGTACGTATGTATATAAGCTCTATGCACGTGACTAGCTATCGTCATAATTAGATTATTGCTTATCGATTTCCAAAACTTTTCTTGGGTAGTTTAATTTTGAGTTAATTTAAATCTATTGTCTTACCGCCGAAACCCGTAATTTGCATTTTTGAAAATTATATAATTTATCGTGAACTAAAAAGCATTAAATTTTATTCATATATTTCTAGTTTGATTAGAAATTTTTTTAAAAGTTGATTGTGAGTATAGAATTGAATGCCCTTTGAATCGCTCTATGTGTGTAATTTTTGGATTCCATGTCTCTATTGCTTATTCTGTTAGTTCCTTTTGTCTTTACTTTGTAAATACAGTTTGCGTTAAATTATTTGCTTAGGAGGTGTATCTTGACTGACAGGTGACAGATCATGGAAACTAAGAGTTAATAATAATAGGAAGAGTAAAACACTGACAGAGTCCTGGTGTATTAAACCTGCATTATGCTCGAAACATTAAGGTCAAAATCTCGGGGCGGCTTCTTAGTTTGCAATCGTACTATGCTGACATATTACAAAGCAATAATTTTTATACTACAATGTTGTGGAAAACTTGCGACAACCATTATTTCCGTCGGCGTCATAGGTTGCAGAAATTCAGCAGTATAAAAAATTTCGTCGTGGTATGTTTACTTGCTAAAAGCACCCACGAGTGCTTTTAGTGCTCTTAGTGCTTAAAACATATTGCAGGCTTAACATATTAGGAAGCACTAAGTTTGTTATCCTTCCTATTATAAACTCATGTTAACCAAACTTGCATATATGAATTCTAGTTGTTTCATTATTCCTGTATCAGTTGGGTGCTTTCAATGGGCAATGCTGGAGAATCCAGAAGCGAGGAGGCCAATTGGAGCAGTTTGATATCTACTGGAAATTCCAGTAGTATCTACTGGCTACTCCATTAGTTTTATTATTACTGGATACTTCCAGTAGGTCCAATTGGAGGTTCCAGTAGCGAGGAGGCCAATTGGAGCAATTTGATATCTACTGGAAATTCCAGAAGTAACTACTGGTTATTCCAGTAGTTTTATGAGTACTGGATACTTCCATTAGGTCCTACTGGAGGTTCCAGTAGCGAGGAGGCCAATTGGAACAATTTGGGATCTACTGGAAATTCCAGTAGTAACTACTGGTTATTCCAGTAGTTTTATGACTACTGGATACTTCCATTAGGTCCTACTGGAAGTTCTGAAGACTTAAGAAACTACTAGGCCATTCTAGTAGTTCCTACTGGAAATTCTAGTAGACACTGGTTCACTCCAGTAGGGAACTACTACCCCGATAGTTAGTGCTTTATCGTTGCGGAGGACTCCAGTGGACAACTACTAGTTTCCAGTAGAAAACTCCTGGTTCACCTTTAAGAGAGTGTAAATGTCACTGTTTATATGGTGAAATTAACGATAACAGTTAGGAATGTGACGGTCTGAATGTGTGATAACTGACTGTGGGCGTAGTATAAGTGGAACACCAAATTATGCCAGAATTCATGTGGTATGCAGGAAAATAACGTTAGGTAACGTAAATTTAAGTAAGTAAGCCATGTGAGCATATCTAGAAGTCTGTGAACGCATGGTTTAGGTAATCTAGGTTTAGTTCCCGAATAGCGAATATGCAAATGAGGTACGGACCATTGGATCTAGGGTCACGGGGACCCGTATTAGGTCATTATTAGTCTGTAATGGGATATCCTCGATTCGTCCGCGTAAGTTACTCTTTGTCAAGAGTGCGGACGAATCGCATGAAAGGAATCTCTCAAATGGTCAATTTTGTGCTAAATCAATGTAATATGCTGCTAGAAAGACATAATTCTCGGACCTTCTACGCGAAAAGTACAGTGATAATACGTAAGACTAGTATTAATTGTAGTTTTTTAGTTAAAGGTACTGTCACTCTACTTCTGAAACAAGTAAAGGCATTATTGTCATTTCTAGTCCGTTCGGTCAAGTTTGATTCGTGTTTGGTCTGCAATAATGACTACTATTGTAATTATGCACTGTTTCACATTCAGTATGAGTCTTGTTTGCAACAATCATCCGCAAATGGCAATAATGAGCATCACAAAGTCAGCAATTTCACATAAAATTATGTAATAATTAGTAATGTAGCTGAAATAATAAAGATAGCAATTAGTTACGTATTATGTATTACGTATTATTACGTATTACTAACATTATGTCCCCCACTATCAGACTGTATTAATAAGAAATTCCTTTGTTTCAGAAAAATGAATCAGCTACAGCTGCATCAAAGTGCTTTGGAGCAGCTCCGGAAGTTGTGCATCTTCCAGCTGCCCTACGTTTCTGAGAATCCCGGAGACTTTTTGTGGTTCCGGAGTGATTCCGAGACCCATAATGCCCTATCCAACTTTTCCGCCCATCCTGGGAAGGACGTGGTCAATAAGCCCATCATGATCAGACATATGACAAAGGACCGGCTGACAGCCGAACATACCTTTCATGCTCTTCTGGCAGATCTTACCGGAGCATTTAAGGTTTCCAAAGATATCGTGAAGGAAGAAGATCCCAAGGAGGTGAAGAAGAAAAGTCGAGGTTCAACACCTCAAAGGAAGAGGCCGACCAGCGAGCCATTAATGTGTCCCGCAACAGACAGTCGAATGATTATGTAATGTTTATTAGGAATGTGTATGTTTGCGTGTATAAATGCAATAGTAATTCAGCAAAGAATAGTCACGTAATGTCAGCTAAGAAATTGTATTTTTGTTTTGTGTATGTGTGTGAATGCGAGAGTGATAATTTCTGTGATTATAATCGTGTGTGGTAACTCACGTAAACTCCTTCCGTTTGACCAGGGTTGTGAGCTCTGCCAAAATGGACAAGATTCAAATAGTAAGCAGGAATAAAGTGTACTTGTGGTTCGTGTGAGTGAATATATCCAAGGATGACATGGGTGTGCTCCAGTCTGTCTGTTGTATTCGTATAGTATAAATGGTTATCATTTAGTAGTTCAAACGTTTGTATAAATGTTGTAGGACTATTAGTTAGCTAAGAAATAGGATTACATGGTTAGGTATTAGTTAACCCAACATATGTGTAAATTTCACTGTTTATATGGCGAAATTAACGATAACAGTTGGGAATGTGACGGTCTAAATGTGTGATAACTGACTGTGCGCGTAGTATAAGTGGAACGCCAAATTACGCCAGAATTCATGTGGTATGCAGGCAAATAACGTTAGGTAACGTAAATTTAAGTAAGTAAGCCATGTGAGCATATCTAGAAGTCTGTGAACGCATGGTTTAGTAGGTAATCTAGGTTTAGGTCATGAATAGCGAATATGCAAATGAGGTACGGACCATTGGATCTAGGGTCACGGGGACCCCGTATTAGGTCCTTGTTAGTCAGTAATGGGATATCCTCGATTCGTCCGCGTAAGTTACTCTTTGTCAAAAGTGCAGACGAATCGCATGAAAGGAATCTCTCAAATGGTCAATTTTGTGCTAAATCAATGTAATATCTTGCTAGAAAGACATAATTCTCGGACCTTCTACGCGAAAAGTACAGTAATAATACGTAAGAATAGTATTAATTGTAGTTTTTTAGTTAAAGGTACTGTCACTCTATTTCTGAAACAAGTAAAGGCATTATTGCCATTTCTAGTCCGTTCGGTCAAGTTTGATTCGTGTTTGGTCTGCAATAATGACTACAATTGTAATTAGGCACTGTTTCACATTCAGTATGAGTCTTGTTTGCAAGAATCATCCGCAAATGGCAATAATGAGCATCACAAAATCAGCAATTTCACATAAAATTATGTAATAATTAGTATTAGTAATAGTATAATCTAATAGATACGAAATTGCCAGATTGATAAATTCAGTCACTTTCCACTTGTTTAACAGATTTCGAAATGGGAAGTTGTTACCTTCCCCGCTTAGGACTCAGGAAATTGGAGGTCCTAAACCATTTATGGTGTTCTTATCAAATTTACTTCTTGGTCACCTTTTGATTAACTAATACTTGTTATAAACAGGAAGTTGTCACCTTCCTTGTTAGGATCCCGAAAGTAAAAGGTCCTAGATTCGATTATGTTCAACTAAATTAACTTTTTTCGTTCTAATTGAGATAATGGGTGCCTATCTGCTATTGAAAGGCCAAAAACTGTATTAATTTCACGTTGCAGATTTGAACCGTGCAGAAGCAGACTGTACAAAGCAATATCATGTTATAATTGTAAATTCATGCTGTAATCGCAATTTCTTGAATGAGAGTGCATGAAATTGCCCAAAAAGTAGTATTTCGCTCAACATTAACCTCAACTGTTGCGATTCTGTTTAAAGCCCCCAAAATATGTAACAAACTCGCTAAAATTTCAAGTTTTCGCAACAAAATCAAATTTGCGAGCTTAATTCAAGTTCAGAAAGCCAAAATGTGAGTAATGGTTGCTGGGTTCGAATCCCGCACCTATAACTTGTACTAATGGGTTTTAACCCATTTGATTCAGGTGCAGCTAGCGAGAACGACTGATCCTGCTCCACCTGAAGTCAGACTGTCAATTCTTTGGAATCTTGTCAGCGTTGTCTTAATTCTTGCGAAGAGTCTGGATCTAAGGACCAGATTAATTGGAACGGATTATCGAGTCAGATTTGTTGGCTAGAGCAGAGACCGTCTCAAGCGAGTACCGGATCAATTGTGGGACCTAGCACCAATTGCGAAATTTCGTAGTTTATCTCTGCTGTTGGAAAACTGAAACTTTAATTGTACTAAATTAACTCTTATCAATTCTATTCAAAATGGGTGTTATCATTTCATATTTCGCTCTTAGCAAGGGGGTTGTCATCCCCCTGTCTCTGGTTCCAATTTGTTAGCAGTCGTGAGAAGTAGAAGATTTAAAGAAGAGATTAAAGTTAACTTTGTACTAACACCATAACCGGACCAGGCATCCCCCAACCGGACCGACCCCTGCGTTGACCCTTTGGTGACCGAATAGCATCCGAAAGTGCTGTTGTCATCCCTTTGAGGATAATTACAGCATTTCGGGCTCAATTTATAATTTAAATAATAATAATTTAAATTGTTCAGTAGCTTTCTTTATTGGTATTATATTGTCCTTGATAAGGAGGCCGGACAACGAGTAATAATAAACACAAACACAAGCATATAGGGACCGCACAGTAGAGTTTAGTAATAGTGTTAGTGAATTTTAGTCAGAAAGAGAAGAAGAAGAGGTAGTTGTGCATAGAGAGAGTTAGAGTAACCAAACCTTGTCCCTAAAACTAAGTAATCATCAACCAAATTGGTTTAATAATTGAGTACTGGCAACTGTGACAAACTGTTATACTGTTTGCCGATAGTCATTGAACTGTCTTGTAGGTTGCATCACCTATTGTCTGTAGCTTTATTCGTTCCCGTACACATTATTATTATTATTACTATTATTATTATTATTATTATTATTATTATTATTATTATTATAACTTATTCCATTCTTGTTATTAATAAACTGCAGTGCCTTGTAGACAGACTCGTGAATTAAGGCATCAGATCCTGATCAAGACGTTGGAACCGGATTCGACCCCAGATCAGGTAAGCGATCACAGCTGGACCCCTGATCTCTACAAACAAGACATTATTCCCTATTGATCTTGATTTGTCAATCAAGATCTATCTAACTAAGTTCATTGTCACTGAACTGATCATCCTCTGGAAAGCAAGTGTCGACCCCGCTTACTGTTCTTATCAACTGGCCCCCTGCCATCTCAAACGAACTCACGATAAGGACCCCTATCCAGGTTGGCCGAAAGGAATCCTCAATTTTGGACACACCACCTTTTGAGGATCCAGTGCCTAAGTTTACTCTTCCCAGTAAACGTGTCGACCTCCCGTGTACTCGAAGCGGTTGTCACCCAGAGTAAGAGTCTTGTCAGACCAAAGAGGAACAGAATCCAATTGGGGCGAAATTGGAGCCCGATTTTAATAGCTTCATTACAAATAGCTGCTTAGCTATGACTATAGTCATTCGACAGATCTTGTTGAGCTCTACATTATTGCGTTTTGACGTATCTTCTAGCTTTTTGCTATCGTGAGATATAGCTGATTTTCTTATTTTGGCGTTGAAATCTGGTCATTTTGTAGAAATCAAATAATCCGCCATTTCTTGAGCTATGCAAGCCGTAAAATTAAACTAAGGGTATAAATTTGAAGGTCTCATCGAGGCCAATTACCGTGCCATTATAATCTTCTAACTGCTACCCATATGCTGCTATCATAAAAAACGTAGTTTTTGCAAAAACATGACCAAATTTTTTCCAGCGATTGTGGAACGTTTACTATGGAAGCTAGAGGGTTGTCACTTGCTAGACATGTTTTACACAAAAATACCCAGGGACCTTAAATTCTTAATTGCCCCGGTTGCTGCTTTCTAGCTAAGGTGGTCGCTTTCCAATGTTGGGAAAAGTAGGCAAAATCTAGGTTGCGCATTCAGTTTAGCTAATTTCTTTATACCGAAGAGCTTTTTCATAATAATTAAAAAAAGGGTCCCCAGCAATTTGATAGTGCAATCGAATGATGTGGCCGATGCCTCACGAAAAAATTTACTTTAGTCTGCAAAAAAAAATCTGGAAAATTAAATTACTTCGAAAATGCAGTAAAACAAGTCCCAAAAACAAAAGTTTGCCTCGTTGTATTCATTAGAAACAAAATATTAAGTTTTAATTAATTTTAATTTTAATTAATTACATTTTGATAAAAATGGCTTCTTAGCTGTAATGAATGAATGAGTAATAAGAGTTCAAAGTTGATGTCTCTAAAAGGAATCACTACCTTAAAATCCTCCCAAAATACTTTTAAAATAATTTAAAATCGTTAATTAATATTCAGTTACTGGAATGTCTGGTACCTGTTATGTATTTTCGGGAGCGAAAATGTGTATTTTGACATGTGGCGCTATCTTTGTGGTTAATCGTGAAAACCCAAAAATTAATTAATTTTGCAATAATCGTAAAGATAATACTACAGAGAAATGGTTGTATTTTGGCTTGTAGGAAGATAGAGCACAAAATTTTACTTATGACGATCTGCACTGCGAAACATCCCTTCCCTATTGTAATCACTCCGCCTTCATTTGAGAATTTTTTATTGTTAATCATCAGCAACCTAGAAGGGCTGAAATCAGTGTAATAATAATCTCGTGTCGCTGTCCGAGGATGTGGCTTAGTGGTAGAGCGTTCTACTCTTAAACCAAAGCTTTGCAGTTCGAACCCCGCCCTGAGCACTTTTCTTTACATCTTTCAGTCCTGATTTTAACCTTTCACACTGTCGTAGTGAACGGCCGCTTTATAAAATTTGGGGTCCTATTATTTGACTTTATTCTGGTGTTGCCCATCGATTTCTATCTGCCCCCTCTGATTATTTAACCAAATGTCTACGCTTGATTCCTTTTTCTCTAACGTCAACTTTCATCCCCTGTCGGTTGTGCTCGATTTACCATCCGTCCATCCTTCCTTTTTCCCAATTCCTCAGTCTTGTCCCCCCAACAATTCTTATTGTTTGTCGTCTATTTGTTACTTTTATTGTTGTAATTATTTTTGCATTGTTATGCCACCTTTCCAATAAATAATAAGTTGTCTAACTTGGCCTTTAATTAATTTTTAGGTAGGTTTCGCGTGAATTTCTAATTTTAGGTAGGAACCTTTTTACAATAGCTCCACTGAACCGACGGGGTTGCAGTTGAAAATAATTCGAGATTAACAGCACCTCTCATTCTTCCTCTCTTCCGCATTAACAGCACGTTTCCCATACATTACAATGTTTACAATGCGCATGCTTCACACAGCTTTGACACGCTCCCGATGGTTCAGAGCACACCCTAATGCAGTCGACAAACTGCTTCACAATAGCATCATTTTTGTCCCAACGCCTTTTCAAATAGTCTACATTGGTATCCATGAAAACACCAGTCAAAGTAGTCTGCGTGGTTAGCGAAAATACATTGCCACCCAGTGCTTTCCTGGTTGCTCGGAAAGGTCGCTGTTCGCTACAGTTAAACATTGTATCTTTGTTATTTAGGGTAATAAAAAACTTGCAAATACACCAAAAACTGTAGTGTCGCAACTGCATTTTTCGGATCGTCCTTTCAATTTCAAACGTATTCATTGTAGAGCAACAGTTGATCCCTTAGAGTTTGCAAGTCGGTATTTATCTTGAAATTGTTAAGTTTATCATGTGCTGATATTAGTCTACGGTTTTCATCGTAACTATGTTCAGAACATTGTTCCCATTCCACGTATGCACATTCTGTGTTGTTTCTGACAGGTTTTGCTATCACACAGAGATGCAAGCTGCAATCCGCCAACCAATGATACAAATGCTTAGCTTGCTGCTTGTCTAGGATAGCATTTTGGCTTTTATATCTGCTCATCAGTTTCGTTAACAATCAAGTAGTCAGCAGCAACAAACAGTAGCAAGATTAGCGTCATCATTTTGAGTTTGTTTGCAAATGGAGCAAGCAGCCTTTATATTGAGTAGTCCAAAATGGGTTCTGTTTTTATCTATCGAAATTAAATTATAGAATTCACCATACGCTATGATTTCGACACCTTGGGGTACGTTGCGAAGCTGAGCGGTTTTCAACAGCATATGCAGGGGTAGATCTCCTTCAATAATTTAATAAAAACCCCTTGAAATTTGAACATTGCAATCTTGCTGAAATTTCTGTAAATTGTGGTGACGAATATGTAGCAAAGCGTCTTCTGAAAATGGACTGGAAAGAGTGCAGGTACATGTTCTTATTCATGTTCCTCTATGATGGATGCAATGTGGCAAATTTAGATAGAGGTTTAAATATTAATTATTCAAACTTCAGTGAAGGATATACTGTGTTTGAGTTTGATCTTACACCAGTGTAGACGGAGGTGCTATGGCGCTAATAATTGAAGGAGATCTACCCCTGCATATGCTGTTGAAAACCGCTCAGCTTCGCAACGTACCCCAAGGTATCGAAATCATAGCGTATGGTGAATTTTATAATTTAATTTCGATTGATAAAAACAGAACCCATTTTGGACTACTCAATATAAAGGCTGCTTGCTCCATTTGCAAACAAACTCAAAATGATGACGCTAATCTTGCTACTGTTTGTTGCTGCTGACTACTTGATTGTTAACGAAACTGATGACAGATATAAAAGCCAAAATGCTATCCTAGACAAGCAGCAAGCTAAGCATTTGTATCATTGGTTGGCGGATTGCAGCTTCCAGAGATTAAACCGGGTCACTATTTGCTGACCCGGTGACCCGGTCGACCCCTGACCCGGTGACCCGGTATTCTTGAAAATTCAGGTTTAAGCTTGGAAAAATTAAAAATACTTGTATTGAGGTGTGATGAGTGTTCTCTCACCTTTTTGGACATCTTGGCGTCTAAAATAAGAAGTCAGACAGTTTTCGCTTTCCTTAAAGTAGTAAAATTGAAAAGTAAATATTGTAAGTAAGCCGGAAAACATTTGCACGACATCGCACTCAATGTGATATGAAATGAAGTAAACTACATAGCTTTTTGAATCAAACAAATTCGAACAAAATATATACTTTGGCAAAGTCATTACTTCATCGAATTCTAATCATAGAGCTTAACATTAGCACTTTTGTGTTTTATCATTATTTTAGCAAAATATTTTATGTAGTTGTTGGTGATGTCGGCTGATGGTTTCACTCAGTGGACATTTTGGAAACATTTTGCTAATGGCTAGGATTCAGACAATATATTCTATAAATAAAAATAATCACAACTCCATCTGTTCCTAAAGGTAGTAAGCCATAACAATTAGAAAAATGCAAAGCAAAACTCAGAATCTGTAAACCTTGTTTTGCCGAGATTTCCCTTCTTACCGGCATTTGAAACACACAGTCTGGCCCCCTCCTTCAAAAAATGATAGCAGCGGCGAAAAATCACTTACGGTAGCTGGGGCATGGAGAATTTTAGATTTTAAAATAAAAATTTCAGACTCCCAGGTAATAATTTTCATTTTCTAGTTAAGATTCAACGCAATCATTGTAGTTTCTTACCTAGATCTAAGCTCGACAGGACATTGCAAATATTATGAGGACACTACAGCGACAAACATTTAAAAAACTACACGATTAAGTTAACAATATTTCGATTGCTTGCTAGTTTTTTGAGTACTTATTGAAGTTTGCAGTTGGTAAAAACTGGTAAAAACTCTGAAAAATATGCTATAACAGTAAAAACTTCCCCCAATCAAAAATACCGGGTCAAGACCGGGTCAGAGCTCGTGACCCGGTGACCCGGTGACCCGGTCCATATAGTGACCCGAACTGACCCGGTGACCCGGTGACCCGGTTTCATCTCTGCAGCTTGCATCTCTGTGCGATAGCAAAACCTGTCAGAAACAACACAGAATGTGCATACGTGGAATGGGAACAATGTTCTGAACATAGTTACGATGAAAACCGTAGACTAATATCAGCACATGATAAACTTAACAATTTCAAGATAAATACCGACTTGCAAACTCTAAGGGATCAACTGTTACTCTACAATGAATACGTTTGAAATTGAAAGGACGATCCGAAAAAATGCAGTTGCGACACTACAGTTTTTGGTGTATTTGCAAGTTTTTTATTACCCTAAGTAACAAAGATACCATGTTTAACTGTAGCGATCAGCGACTTTTCCGAGCAACCAGGAAAGCACTGGGTGGCAATGTATTTTCGCTAACCACGCAGACTACTTTGACTGGTGTTTTCATGGATACCAATGTAGACTATTTGAAAAGGCGTTCGGACAAAAATGATGCTATTGTGAAACAGTTTGTCGACTGCATTAGGGTGTGCTCTGAACCATCGGGAGCGTGTCAAAGCTGTGTGAAGCATGCGCATTGTAAACATTGTAATGTATGGGAAACGTGCTGTTAATGCGGAAGAGAGGAAGAATGAGAGGTGCTGTTAATCTCGAATTATTTTCAACTGCAACCCCGTCGGTTCAGTGGAGCTATTGTAAAATTACACGACTGTACTGTTCTTCAATTTGCAAATGGCAGGTTTTTGTGCACGGGAGCTAAGCAAGAAACATCACTCAATGATTATGGTGTGTCGCTTGGGTTGACAGTACTATTCTATGAGGTGAAAAATTCTGTACTGTCTGAATCACAGGGAACTCAAATTCATTTGGAGAGGCTATATGAATTTCTGTGGACTGATTTATGATTTACGGTGTGCTATGAACCTGAACTGTTTTCTGGCATTACATGGAAGCACTACAATGTTACAGTTAGACTATTTTCTACAGGAAATTTATTTTTGATTGGTACATCTAATGTAAACCAATTGCATTTAGTTTGTAACACTGTTTGCAGTATATGTATACTTTTTAATAAAAAATAAATGGCAGCAGTGACAGGAAGCCTTCACGTGGCGCTGGTGATAATGCCCTATATGACTAGCAAGCTTTATCCAGTCGTTTACTAATAAGGGTAAGCAGACACAATAACATGGTTAACATAGTCATGCACTATTTCGATGATATTTACAAGTTCGGCAGTGTCGCCTCGAATGCCAACAGGATAGTCGAATGTTTTTCGTAAAATGAATCAGGGTTCATCAGGCGTTGGAAAATGTTCATCGGGTGAAGTCAGTTCTTTTCCCAACCAACCAGTCACAGTCGGCTTCTTTGATATAAACTTTGACGCTAGCGGAATACGGGAGTTTAGGCCATGCTTCCTCCAGTCATGTTTGCAAGTTTTAACTCGACAAAATGGAACTGTGAGAGTAAAAGACATTATATCCGAATCCAAAAGCAGCCGCGATTCAACTGGAATGAAGAACTCAACTCAATTGAAGAAACAACTGACCCAACTGGCAAGAGGGCACTTTCTTATATACTGTCAGGGTGGTGGCCGATCATCTTTTTCATACATTCATAAATATAATCTAGTCGACCTTCCTCCGTCTGCTCTATTTTCCAGACTGTCGCTCTCTCCTCTTTTTCCCCCTGCCCCCTGGTCATTACTGGCCATCTGTCACTTTAATTTAGCGTTCCTTCTCGTACTAGGCACGCTCATGCTAATTAAATTCTGTCTGAGTGTCCCAAAACAAGCCTTTCAAATGACCTTCAAGTAAATGCCTTCCCATTTACTATTCCCTTTAAAAGCTCCCTTAAAAAGCCGGGAGATGTAGTATTGACCAAACCTTATGACTAAATTCTCTTCCCAGCATGATTCCTCTTACAACCTACTTCCCCCCTGATTGTTTAAGTGTGGACACCACACGGATGACTAAAATGATGCAATAGCGGAACAGTATACAAACAACGCACAAGCACATGTAGTAAACAAGCACGTACAGTGTTTAATAGCAAAGAGAATGCATAGTATTGCAAGTAAGGAATAAGGAGAACGGATAATTAAGGACTTCCACTAGCAGGTTTCCGAGAAGGTTAGGGCAAGAAAACGGTTGGCCAGAACGCCAATTTGGACCGAAAACATAGACACCACAGGCCTAGCCCGACGAATCCCAGCCTGATTCTCCTAAAGGCGCCCAGCCGGTATTTAGTAAGCGTTCAGAGAGGGCTGTATTTCGAAGGAATTTGGAGAAAAGAATGCCCTGCATGACATATACTTTGACATGGTCCCACCAATCGGATCGAAAATTTTGAAATGTACAGGTCGCACCTTCCTGTTTACTGGCGAACCCATTACGAGGATCCTTTGAACGTGCGGATTTTATTTGCCTTTTCAATCTTCGATAGAGAAAACATTGAGACCACTGGTAGGCCATCTCTGTACATTCGAGAGTACACCCCATGAAAGAAAAGGAGCAAGGATACATATTTGATTAAATTGAATTTTTGCCTTTAAACAGAATTGGCCGGTTCATGGTGGATGTAATATGTCGACCAGAATGTCGTCGTGATTGAACTGGTTACTGAAAGCAGCTTATCGACCAGAACGTCGTTGTGGAAAATCTTTGTTGCGTCGGAAGCTGGGGCAGTCTAACACAAACTTGAGTTCATATCGCTCGAGTCTTTCCAAAAGTTAAAATAATGACAAAGGACAAAGCCAGGGTAGCCTGGACAGCAGGCCGTCAATGAAAATTCTATCGAAAGATTGTGGTTCTAAGTTAGCAATCCGGTTAAAAAATCTGAGCATCTGAATATTGCTAAGATTCAGTGAGCAGGTAATTGATGTTAATATTACTGAGGAAGTATTGTGAATGAGAAGTTGAACAAGAACTGGCCAATGAAAGTCGTAAATTTGGTAAAAAAGCCATGTAAAGTCAAGTAAAAGCCTCCCCATTTACTATTCCCTTTAACAGCCGGGGGGGGGGGGTAGTACTGATCAAACCTTATGAGCTAAATTTTCCTCCCAGAATCGATTCCTCTTACTACCTACTTTCCCCTGATTGTTTAAGTGCGGATCCCACACGGATGACTGAAATCATGCAATAGCGGAACAGTATACAAACAACGCACATTGAAAATCCGTCAATTTCTATACTTGTTTGCAAAATTCTGCCTTGAAATTTCTCTAAAGATCTCAATATTCGTGTCCGTTCTACACAACAGACTCTGACCAAGGTTAACAAAAGTTTGCACTATGATGCCAATGCCAAAAAACAAGCCGGCTATTGGCGCATTGTACAAATTCTCCCAATA
>JASAND010015516.1:0-65225 GCA_030248195.1 Trissonchulus latispiculum
TCCTAACACTTTCCTACCTAAACTTACCTAAATCTACCTATTCTTTGTATGCATTTTTTGTAGTAGTTTTGGGATTAACGGGTCTCCGTCTGGAGCCCAGATTTTATAAGTTTGAACCTTTAACCAAGACTGTAAACTTTGAAACTTTTGAAAGTTTTGCTGGAAAGCTAACGAGTAATATTGCTCGGCAATTATTATAAGACTTGACACAATCATTTCCGCTAAGGACAGCTTGCTTAAATTAACATAGGGAAGCCGGCCATTCCCCTGAAAAAGGCTGAATAATTAGTAATTAAAACAGTTTCAGGGTTTTAATTCCTACTAATTTAAGGGTAGCCGACCTACACAAACAACATAACACAATTACAGACAACCTATTTTTAACTTCCGTAGTGCCTAGCATACTGTACAAATATGGCCGGCAATTCCTAATTACCGGCTGTGAAGAAAATGTTCCCTAGGCTTAACTCAATTCAGAACACGAGGTCGTAACCAAGGGACCTCCTATCTCAACTCAAGGGTGGGTCCCACTCAAAATCCCTTCATTACTTAATAACCCCGAAAAACATGCAAAAGGAAAAATGCCTGGCCACGAGGGATCACTGGTTGACAAATGTAAGCAGCCACGAGGGCTCGCTGAGCAGAAAGGTAAAAAACTGGCCACGAGGGCTCGCTAATTTTCAACGGATAGTGAGCCAAAAAAGGCTATATTTTGATTGAAATTAAAAGCCCGAAGGCCGAAAAACCAATGTAAAAATAGGCCAAAAAGGGCCTTCTAAAACCTAAAAAAGTGTGTTCCTCGTGCAAATCTGGCCGAGCATAATACGCTCATATGGCCCTATATCGTGTGTGTCTTTGCTTCGTGTTGGCTCAGTTCATCTCCTCTGACCTGTGTGGGCCAGGAGGTCCTAACTCGTGTCCTATGGGGGGTGAAAAGTGGGTTGGGGATTCTCCGGCCAAAACGCTGGCACAGGAGACGCACTAGAGAAGGGGGGATACACGGCCGCTCTCGGCCGGAGCTGGAAGCAAAGACTGACTGGAAATTTTGGAAGTCCAGTCAGCCTCACGCCTGTTGGCGGTCTCTTTGAGGCGAACAGGATTTCCAGACTCTTCTCGAAATCCCCTTTGTGGGTGCAGACCCGACAGTGGGCTGTTTGCACGCCCTGGCCACACTAGAATAGAGATTTATGGGGGGTCTAGAATTAAGACCCTTGTGTGACAATTTTCCTGAGCTGAATCTCAAGAAACTTTCCAGACTTTTTGGTTAACACGTAAAGGTAACCAAAGGGAAAGTTTCTGATAAAAATATAAATTTTCTTGAAATGGAAAACGAAACAGTACCGAAAAAAATGGCCTCTCGGGGCCCAATATGAAAAAAATGAATATTAAGCTCTGATATTGCTGTAAACTTTTGTAAAATTTGTATTTGCCATTTTTCAGGCGCTCCCTTATTCACTGGCCCCTTTCTCTTCCTTTTAATCATGATTTTTCGGCCGGAGCAAAGGGGGCCGCCTTGTTAGTCCAACGACAAAGTGCTCTCCCTCACTAGAGCTGGAAGTTCCTACCGTAAGGAACGGGAGGGCAATTGTTACGCAAAAACAGTGCATACAAGAGCTACTTAATTTTTAACTAATAAAAATTACATATTAATAATCTACGTACGTACACTACCTAAGACCACTTATTTTTCATTTTGTTCTAACAATTTCTTGGGAGAGGGTTACGCCCCCTCGAACCTAATGTCACCTATGAAGTACACACTAAGGCTTCCTCTGCGAGCAGTCTTCGCTGGAGAGAGCCAACAGAAGCCCAGAATGGATAGGGAGAATGAATGAAAGAATGAATGAGCGTAACAACAAGTGTTTGTTACGCCCACTTAAGAAATTTACGTAAGGTTAAAACCCATTAAAATTAAATTTTAAAGTTACAAAACTATTTTAACCCATATCTTTCGTAATATGTGGGAGTTAAAAGACCGGGTTTGGATTTTGGAACCAGGAAGAAATTGCCTTTCAGATAAACCTAAGTTATATTTTCACTCAAAATTGTCAAAATTGAGTTAATTATTGCCTAATTAACACTAATTAGGCCTAACTAGCACCTATTAGTGCTCCAGAACCATATTTCATGAACCTAGCTACGGATATTCAGGTTTAAATGACCCATCTTCCAACGTACTACCCGTATATGTTATTTTTAACTGCAATTTCTGTAATAATTCATTATTTCTCGAATGATACTTTTTGATAAACTTTCCTCTTCACTAGTAAAAGTTTACTTTAAATGAAACTTTGAACCATTTTCGAACAGCAGGAGGCCCGTTAAGGCCTGGGGGAAGAGTAACGACTCCTCCGTTAGTTGATCACAGGCTATAGTCGAGGGCTATTACTGACCCTGGAGTGGTAACGACCTCTCCCGTTAATTGTTAGCCCTGATCGATCCTTATTAGCTCATATTACGCTAGGTTCCTATCCTATTCTGGCACTACCTATGCAGATTATAACGCTACTTTTTAACCTTATTTCTTGCACCTAGATTCTACTGAGTTCCTATTCTCTTCTTGCGCTGTTCATTCGTGTTCTAACACTATTATAAACCTAGTTTCTTAACCACGCTAGAATCTATGTCCCGTTGAGTAAGTTTGATTTGAATGATTTGAACCGGCTGGCTGGCAACTCTGGTATTCGCAAGATCAACAGATAATTACAAAGATTGCTTGGACGTTCACACACTGCATTCTAGGTTCTGAATAACTGATTCCAAAGGCAACAAACAATAGCAATTCCAATTCAGATCGCGATTCGTGGTTTAATGAGTTTTCTTAACTTTTAGAGTTTTAATTCATCCGTAACATTACATATGGTAGCTGTTATGTATGCGACTACTTGGCATTAGGCATGCTACTATGAGCATAGGAACAAAGTATAAGCTCTTTAACACATTTATAGTTATTATTTTATTACATTATTTATAATTATGTACTATTCCCTCCACTCACTTAGGATCCTGACTGCGGTAAGATTTTACCCACACCATGTCTCCTGGTTCCAGGCGTCTTTCAGTCGAAGTAGAAAATCCCAGTGGAGGAAGTAAAGTATGGGGATGGAGAAGATCCAGTTGATTGCGTAGGTTCCTGTTGAGAAACAGATGATTTGGAGGTTGACCTGTTGTAACATGAGGTGTCACTCTGTACTGTAGTAGAAAACTGGCCAAATGACCAGGCAACTCTTGCTTGGACGTCGTGGTCTTCCTTACCGATTTCTTTAAGGTTTTCACAAACTTTTGCGCCAGTCCATTGCTTTTTGGATGGGATGGCGCCGTTAGGACATGAGTGATGCCTTTGGAAGCGAGAAAAGTTTTAAAATCCGCTGATGTGAAGCTGGGCCCATTGTCACTGATTAAGGTTTCGGGAAATCCGTTTCTTGAAAAGACAGAACCCAACTCTTTAATCGTGTCCTTGGTTGTAATTCGGCTCATTTGAACTTCGGGCCAACGTGAAAAAGCGTCGACCATGAGCAACATATGGCCAAGAAAAGGTCCCGCAAAATCTATGTGCACCCTTTGCCACGGCTTTGTCGGAGGAATCATTGGATGGGAAACTTGTTGCGGTGAATCTTGATTGATCTGACAAGGTCGACAAATCTTGACAGCTGATTCAATGTCGGCATCGATGTTGGGCCACCACACGTCCGATCGAGCTAGACTTTTCATTCTTACCATTCCCGGGTGTGTAGCATGCGGTATCTTTAATACGGCAGCGTGCAGTATTTCGGGGACCACGACCTTGGATCCATACAGTAGAATTCCATTTTCTAAGGACAAGTTATTTTTACTTCTCCAGAAGCATTTCATTTCTGAGTTGGATTGTTTGTCCCACGGTTCGGACAGCTTCCTACAAACAGCATTAAGTATCACATCCTTTGCTGTAGCCTCTTTAACCATCTCCGGTGAGATGCTAATTGATTCCAATGACTGTTAACCAGCAAGGAAGTTTCTTGTGACACTTTGCTTTCTTTTTCAGAAACACTGAGCGGCAACCTCGATAAAACCTCAATATTCCTACCCTCGTCGCCAATCTTATGTATGCGATTACTTGGCATTAACTGTCATGCTACTATAAGCATAGGAACAAGCTTTTTAACGCATTTATAGTTAGATCTTATATAACAGTGGCCTAGTTATGATGCGGCGTGGAGTTTTTAGAATTAAAATATTTGAATAGATAATTTGATAAATCAGTTTCTGTTAAAATTTGGTTAAGTTAGACCGTTTTTGATCATAGACGCAGTTACCTGCGAGAACTGACTGTATCTCATATTGAACATTGAAGCATTTAGTCGTGTTTACGTGAGAAGATTTCAATTGCAGCTTAGTGATTGCTCTGAGCCGAGTTAAAGTTCTCTGCTGCGGTATAGAACTAGAAATTTGGAGTGGCTACCTGTACGATAAAGATCAACCAACAACCAAAGTCGAAAGCTAGATTTCGTTCACTTAAGTTTACTACCAAGCGCTGCCACGGGGCCTTCATAACGTTGAAAGTAGTGGACGCCCACGATAGCCTTGGAAAAAACTTCGGATAATTGCGATTGCAGTTGTACAGTGTCAGCTGCCCACACACAACAAACTTTGAAAACAAGCTGACAAATACCCCTAAGCGGAATACCAACTGGGGTGAGGTGTCCGGAAAACGTTGAGACTAGATTGTTTCATTCAACAGCAACTGCTGGCTTCCAGAAACATCTGTATAGTGGCGTGGCTAGTCATCCCAAAGTCTCGTCCTGTCACTCGGTCACGATGAAAACATCCAGTTGTCGGAGTAACATGGTTCCGGCAACATCCAAGGACATTCTTCGGGATAGAACGCAATATGCAGTGCAATATGCAATCGAGCTTTTTCACGATCTGCGTATGAAGGGCATAGATTTATAATCCATGCAGTAAGCAGAAAAGAGAAGGGAACTTCTGCTTCATGATTGGATTAATCAGCGTCCAATCAAAATTGCTTCGTGATTTTGATTGGCTGAAGCGGCGTCCAATTGGAAATGCTGCCTTATTTTAATTACGATTGATCAGCAACCAATCAAAATAGTTGCAATTGCACAGACTTTGATTGACCGAATTGTGCCAGACCAGCGTTTCATCAAAATTGTTATAAGACTGGGCCAGTAAGTAACAGTAAGCTCATTGGGCCAAAGAACTACAGTGCTACCGGAGGGACGGATCCAACGGCCAGAGTGGGTCAGAGACGAACTGCAACGGGCTCAAATTGATCTCCCAGCGACCACCTTGGAAGCAGTAGCTTGTAGCTTCACGCCTGCCACCCTCAAGCAGACGAACGCATTGACGAAAACCTGCTCAACCAGGCAGAAGCCAACTAGCATGACGCAATCATTGCTGGTGACCTCAACCTGAACCAACTGGGCCACATGAGACACCAAAGTTGGTTGGTTGAACCGGCGACATGCAAGCATGACTTCGTAGCACTGCAGTGGTAGTGATGTACTTTGGGAAACAAAGGTGCATCCTGTTCTTCGATGCCGACAAGGTTGACAAAGGGCCAAGGGGGGGTCCATTTTTGGGCCATTTTTTCGACTTTCTCCGATCTCGCTGATTTTCACATATATTATTGTCCAAACGATATATTTTAACGAGTTTTTAAAATTAATGTCGTAACTCTTACGGCTGTCGAGTAGTTTCACCTTAAAGTAGAGATTTCATGTGTTAAACATAGGAAAACTAAAAAGTTGTCATTTTTTCGCGTGCGCCAAAGAAATCTCCCGACAAACGTTGATGAATCTGTACAAATTATACATTAAAATAACGCTGAAGTGTTAAACAGCGGTATCTTGGAATTAGAATTTTAATTTAGGCCTTTAAAGTTTTTTAATTAATTTTTGAAGAATTAAAATTTAACGTGATGCTAAAATCCTGTTAAATTTTAATCCTTCAAAAATTAATTAAAAAAATTTAAAGGCCTAAATTAGAATTCTAATTCCAAGATACCGCAGTTTAACATTTCTTCAGCGTTATTTTAATGTATAATTTGTACAGATTCATCAACGTTTGTCGGGAGATTTTTTTGGCGCACGTGAAAAATGACATCTTTTTAAATGTCCTATGTTTAACACATGAAATCTCAACTTTGAGGTGAAACTACTTGACAACCGTAAGAGTTACGACTTTAATTTTAAAACTCGTTGAAATATACCATTTGGACAATAAAATATGTGAAAATCGGCGAGATCGGAGAAAGTAAGATAAAATAGACCAAAAATGGACCCCCCTTAAGTTGCATTTATGCCTTAAGCTTACAGGATTTACTAGAATAGCAAAAACATTTGAAACCCCAAATTTTAGTTCAAAGTCACGATCAGACAGTCGCTATCAATTTGAAATGCCATTCCCATTTTCTGATTAAATCAGCTGTTTGTTCAGCATGTAATAATTTAGTAAATGGACAATCAATGCAATTTTACTTTCAGTCCTTCTTGGGATAGACTCTGGATTATCAGATTTCTTTGTAGTTTTAATGTACGAAATTTGCTGAAGGTTTATATTGACATCTTTATTAGATAAAATATTAATTCAGGACTCGACTTTAGGCAATTAAAAAAGTAATGTAACATTAGTACATAGAGTACATACATCAATTTAAACTAAAAGCTCTTGCATTAGCGTAATAGCAATTGTAGCGATTGATCGATTTGAGAAAAGCCATTACGACCTATCAGAAGCATGGCGATTAAATTCCGAAATTGCAAACAGCCAGTTCACTAAGTCTAGTATATTTCATATAGGGAGCTAACAGAATTGCAAAAATTCTAATTGTGATGTCTTGACAAAAACCCAGTAGTTTGCCAAAACCGAGGGATAAATATTTGTATTAATGAAGTTAGAACCTTGTTTAGGTCCTACTCTTACTGAAGAATTGGTCCTGTTGCATAAAAATAAAGTATTGTGCAGAAACGATTTATTAGCCACTAATGTTTGCCTCAAAACACGGTTAGGAATGATAAAATGCAGATTGAAAATTACTCCATCTTCTTGTTTCCTTAGCTTTGAAGATTTAATGTCCCACTAGAAAGATTCCTGGATCCTATCAACAAATGAACTGAATGAACTAATGAACTGAAGGCTAAGGAAATAAATTTCTGTGTATATCCTTTGCCAAAAAGACTGAATCTTAATTTTTGGCGATAACTTCAGGATTAAGCAAAATGGAACCGCACGCGACAAACAAAAATAAAAAATAAAGCAGCACCTAAGACGACGGCGAATAGGAGAGAGGGTTGAGTTTTGCCTAACAAATTTTGCCCATCTTTCGTCTTCTATAATTTACCAAATTTTGGTCGAAGTCAGAAAATAGCCTGGTTTTTTCAACCCACCATAACTAGTTTTTTCAAAATTTTTCATTTTCAGTAGTCTGCTAATCCTTCAAAAATCATAATGCCTTTAGTCAATCTGTAGGGAATAGCTATGTGCTGGGATCGTATCGTACCACTGAAATTAAAGTCTATTTTAAGGACTCACATTTTAAATTGGGTCCCTGGAACTGAAAGTAAAATAAAATAGTTGCTAAACTCCAGTATGCTTTTGTGAAACTATAGAAACAGTGAGTCTGAAGTTCAAAAAAGAAACGACGCATGTCGTAATGTTGCCGAATATGCATTCACAATTACGTATCTGATAAACTGAACCAATCAAGGTTTCACGATCCGACTAAAAATTGTGACAAGTGAAAATATCAGTGAGCCAAGGCTTAAGTGTATAGATTCCTATCTTTTGTAGAGGCATATCGCTATCTGTAGTGACTAAACTTTAAAAAAGATTGTTAAAGTGGTTTCCGTTCTCTTACTTTGGAGAGAGTTTTGATATAACTTTGATTAGCACCTTTCTGATATGCTGATCAAAGGATAGCGTTTAGTTAAGACTTCTTTTAAGGTGCTGGTATCGCTTTGTGTAAATTTGACCCTATAGGCTTTAATTCTTTATGAAAGTGGATGAAACTTTCCAAATATACTATTTCGGTGCTCTTTAACATTCTGGGACCAGTCCCGCATTTTTAGGTGCAAAGATAAGAAATTTTTGGTTTTTGCCATTATTCTCTCAGCACATAGTCGAGACACCAGATTGGTGGGTATGGCTGGAACGAGGGCACAAAAATGAACATTTTTGCTTTCACAACTTTTGAGCTATCTCTAGTGGTTAAGTCAGTATAAGCAAAAAACGATTTTTGGGGTCCAAAAATGGCCGTTTTCGAGAAAATCAGTTTTTTCAAAATCACTGCCAGATCGTACGGACAATGTTGGTTTATTTATACTCAATCGATACAACGTCCAATTGCGCGTTTTATTAATACCTATTCGCTGGAGTTTGTTGCTCTAAGCTGGAGATTTGGCCGAAAAACCATTTTGGCAAAACTGCGATTATTTTGCTTTGAACATCGATTTCTCAAAAACTACCCAATGGATTCGCGTGATTTTTGGCAGAATGAGAATTCGCACTATTGCGGAGGGACATTTTTCTTGGTTTGAGCTAAAACGTCTCCAGTTGCGAGAAAACTCAATGCAAAGTTGCAAAATTTCGTGCCACCGCACATTTAATGGATTTTCTTGTCCGTTAAGACCTGCTGAGCCAAATCCAAAAAAATGTCCCTCGGCCCACATGTCCTGTATAGGACAGCACAAGAAAAAATTTTGGCCGATTCCACAGTTTTGAGAAATCGATGTTCAAAACTTTTTGGTCTGAATTCAACCTGTCAGATGTCAGTATGACCAAAAAGTTTAGCTATGTTCTGCGGATTTTTACTAGTTTCGTACAGTCATGAGAATCTGCAGATTATAAGCTTTAAAATTATGTATAAAGCTCTTTCCAACTCACACAATTGCGAAAGTTATGGCGTTTCAAAAGGTACGCACAAAAGCACTGCACAAAACGATACCAGCACCTTAAGTCAGTATACTTTTGGCGACGAGTCATTATCAACTTCCATTCACCTACCAAGGGATCATTTCAGACCCCCACCACCATTCCTGGATACCCCGGGACCACCTGTCATCCCTTGGAAACAATGGGAACTGAGACTATTAACTTATATGACCGCAACCGGCTCGAATGAGTATCCAGAGCCGCGCAAGATTGCCATCCTACTTACCTGCATTGGTACATTGGACCATTGGATAGCGTTTAGTTAAGGTGGTGATTCCCTTTGGTCACATAAAGTTTGCACCATTATAACTCATTCATTACTTGGAGTTAAGAAGCCATTTTTATATCAAAATGTAGCTTGACATTTTCTCTTTTTAATGAGTACAATGAATCTAAGTTTGGCTTTCCAAAATGTTTTTCCTGTATTTTAGAAGAAGTATAATTTTTCAGATTTTTTGCAGGCTGAAGTAGATTTTTTCGCAGGACATCGGTTAGAGCATTCGATACCTCTATCAAATAGCTGGGGACCCTTTTTTAGTTATTGTGATATCGCTCTTCGTTATGGAGAAATAAACTAAAATGTCTGCGCAACCTGGATTTTGCCTACTTTTCACTACTTTGGCAAGCCACTACTTCAGATAGAAAACAGCTATCGGGGCAACTAAAAAAGGGTCCCGGGGTATTTTTGCGTAGAACACATATGCTAAGTGGCAACTCTCTAGCTTGCATACTAAATTCTGCACAATCGCTGGAAAAAATTTGGTCGTGTTTTTGCAAAAACTACATTTTTTGTGATAGCAGCCTAAGGGATAGCAATTGTACGATGGTCATGCCTCCGATAATTGGCCTCTGTGAGACCTTTAAATTGACACCCTTAGTTAAATTTTACGGCTTTCGTAGCTCAAGAAGTAGTGGATTATTTGATTTCTGCAGAAAGGACAAGTTTTTGACGCCAAAATACGAAAATTGGCTATATCTCACGATAGGGAAAAGCTAGAAATTTCCTTCCAAAAGCAAAATTGTAGAGTTTAACGAGTTCTTTCGAATGGATATAGTCATAGCCATTCAGCTGCTGTCAAACTTTCAGAAATTGGCAAAAACCGCCCTGAACGCAAATGTTGAATTTTTGAAGCGCGATTGCGCAGATGGTGTTAGAACGCTAAAACAACTTATTTTGGAAAGTTTCGTTGAATTTCATCCTGGTTTACGCCATCAATCAACAATATGTGCCCAAAAGGAATCACCACCTTAAGACTTCTTTTAAGTCAGTATACTATCGAGTCTATGATTTAGAAATATTCTCCTTCCTGAATTGCATAGCCCTGTCACAAGTCAGCAAACTAAACCAGACCGTTAGGGTATAAAAATATGCCTTAAGTGAAGGCTTAGGTTCCTGTCCTTAGATTGCCCCTTGTCGTTGGTGGACGGGCAGAACCAGCTTCCGTGGTCCCTCCTGGGGCCGATGTTATCAACGCTCAAACCCGGATTAAGTAGCTAACCTGGGTTTACTTGGCTATCTTCAACACATAAACTTAACACTGGTTAGCGACTTAACCCGGGTTTGGGCGTGGATAACATCGGCCCCTGGAGGCGACAACAAATGGCATCCACTTGCCTGGCATCCCTCTATGGCCTTCCCATCACCAACAAATCAGTGAGACTCTCCTGGCGGTTTCCCTTTTTCCGGTGACACTCTTGTTTTGGGGTACAGGTATCCGGGTTTTTGGGTGGCGGTCCCGGTAAGCCAGCATACTGGGACCGCATTCTGCTATGTGCTGGGGATATTGAAGAGAATCCGGGACCCCGAAGGTGGCCATGCACCAAATGTGGCCGAAATGCTGTGTTCAGAATACAGAACTGTGTTCAGTGCACGGTTTGCGATAGATGGGTACATCTCAAACCTTGCTCAGGTCTCCGCAGTCTCTGGAACTATCCGCACAGCATGGGCTGGTGCACTCTCTTGCCCATGCCCAGTTCTACATACGGTGGAAGAACTGGACATCCAAGTGATTAGTCAACAGCATCAGTCAAGAACCCCTTCAGCCGCGGGTCCTGGCCTTGCTTTTGTAGCATCCACTTCGATCCAACCCGTCCCTATCCCCTTCTCCCACACATCCTCTCAACCAACCTCACAGAATCTCCACAGGTCTGCAGCTAGGCCAAAGCAGGTCGGAAGGATGCTGCGAATTCTTCAGTGAAATGCTGGAGGTCTACAGAGGAAGTTTCTCTGGCTGATCCAAGTGCTGAAAGAAACATCGATTGACGTAGCCGCAATACAAGAATCTCATTTGAAATTAATGAATGGTGTTTCAGCTCAAATATGGCAGTCTTGAATGACATACCTATCACCAAACTACCGGTGACAGCTCAAGAACATGGTTCGTCGCCAGATATCACAATTGTTCACAGTAGCAAGGAGAGGAGATATGAATGGAAATTGAGGGATAATACGTTGTCAGACCATCTTCCTGTATTGATCAGCTAAGACCATGGATCAGCCCACGCAGTCAATCATCCTATAAAGTCAATCAAGTGGTCCTTCCAAAAGGGTAATTGGACTCAGTTCTAGACAAATCTGGATCAAGAAGTAAGAAGACTGCCTAGACCAGCCTCAGTTGATGTGCATGCTGCCTTCAAGGAATTCCAGTCTGCTGTCATGTTAGTTGCCAATCGTGCAAGAGTGCGAAGACCTGCCCCTTGATGGTGCGATGAGGCAGCTGAAAACGTTGGAAGGTGTAAGAATCTGCTGGCGGCTGCTAGAAGAAATCCAGCTGTCAGGCCGGAATGGATCCAAGCCAAACGAGATGCCGTTGCGCTCATCAGACGACTCAAAGCTGCATCCTGGTAACGATTTGCCACATCAATGGCGGAATGGTGATGACTGACTTCTCGAAGGAAAAAGTAGGAGAGAAAGAGAAATTCTTTCTCAACTGAGATGCAACGGTCATTCTACCGTCCTTGCCTACCAACGTTTCAGAATGGGCATATCCCCTACACCTGAATGCCCTGATTGTGGGGCCCAGCAGGAAGACTTGTCCCATTTACTTCCGCACAGTCCCAAACAACGGGTGGACCGTAGACGGAATTTGGGATCCCGTTTTAGGTTGGATATTCTTTTCCAGGGTCCTCACATATGTTCCGCTTCAACCACACTGAACTTGCTCATGATGGTTTAAGAAGAAGAAGAAGGTTTAGGTTTAACCAAGAGTACATAATAACTAAGAGTGTGACAAGTGCTACACTCTTAGTTATAAGGCTGGGGACATCATCTTTAGATGACGGCTGACCCCCCCCCACAAATTGGACCCCGCTGACCCCCCCATAAATGAGTACCTAGTACACATTTATGTATTATCACCTGCTAGTATGTTGTATGTGTTGAAGCCAAAACCGTGCTTATCAGCAGCTGACCACTTTCTAGCTTCAACACATAAACATACAAGCGAGTGATGGTACACAAATGTGTGCTATGTACTCTATGTACGCTGTGTTATGGAGGGATCACAGCAGTTGCGTTCCAATTTGTGGGGGGTCAGCAGTTGCGTGCAGATGATGTCCCCAGCCCTATAAATAAGAGTGCGACGCTTGCCACACTCTTTATATTGAATTAAGATAAGCCAAGAGTATCATAAAAAGTCAACTGATGCATAAGTACTAGCAAACTTATATCAAGAGTACATAATAATAAGAGTATGCCACTAGGCAAGCTTTATGTTATCAGAGCAAAAACTATGCTCTGCACGCTAACGGCCCACCCCCCCGCAAATCAGACCCTAGTGACCCCCCCCCCGCAAATCAGTACCTAGTCGAAACGGAGGTACGCTCACTCGCTCTATGTTTATGTGCTTAAGCTCGAAAACACAAGCAGTGCGTGAGCAAATTTTGTGCCTGCTTCGAGCTTTAGAACACAAACATAGCGCTCAAAATTCTTTGAAGTGATGGGTCTGATTTGCGGGGGGGTGGGCCGTTAGCGAGCAGAGCATAGTTTTTGCTCTGATAACATAGAGTGTGCCTAGTGGCACACTCTTATATTATGTACTCTTGCTAATATTAACTAAGTGATACGTGAATAAAAAAACCAACTCAATAGAAATTGTTGTTAAATTTATAAATTTGTGAGCTGATTCTTAGCTCACCTTAATAAACTGTTGTTGAACATTAACAGAAAAATAGCAGCTTTCACATGCTGTAAGTAGGATTATAGTACCCATTAGAAGAAAGGATGTTACAAGCAAGCTAAGAAAAGCAATTTAAAGGAACTGAAAATTTCTTGAATCTTGACGCAAGGCAGAACCTTTGCCTATTGTGAGGGACAGAGTTTGATAATGTTTTAGTCATAAATTTCTTTTTCTAGTGGTAAAAGGGAGCCTTAAATTTTGTCCGATCAAAGCCAAGTTGACAGCCTCCAGAAGAGATAAACGATTATCACGAAGCAAAAACTAAAACGTTTTGTTATGGTTAGCCCAAGGATTGAATTAGGAAATGCTTAGGTGTCCATGTTTTCGTCATTAGGTACATTGTTTGTGACAATGCTTTTCCAAAACCAAATTGACGACAGCTGGCCACTGGAGAAACAGGCAAAACAAGGAATCTTTTATTGTGATTGGCTTTTAATTTTGCTAAACTTAAACCCATTTAGAGTAAAACGTGATCGAAATGTTAAGTTTGAAATCAATCTATTTTGAGTATCTGTGACTGGTTCAAGTGTTTAGTGGACGAGCAGGAAACTTAACAATAGTTAACACAAACCCAAGGTCACAAGGTTTTCAATGCCAAAGGTTATGAAAATGTTTTAAGAAAGGCACAAGAACAGATACATAGCTTACATCTTAAGCAGATAACTTTCAAAAGCAGCTTCGTATAGGTTCTCCTTCGCGAACATTTAGACCAGCTATAGCTACACCAGAGTGAAAAAGTTCAGAGCTTGACACTTACTTTGGAGGAAGAACCACTGACAGGAATAATGTCCGTGAGTTTAAGCTAGAACGGAAAAGTCATGAGAAACTGGAGGATTTTTTACAAATCTTTATTAGGTTTGGAAACATGACTTCGGCAATAATTGATTTAAGTCAGAACCAGTCGATTGTAACCATAGCGGTTGGACAGACATGATTTTAGATGTTTCCAAATATACAGACAAGTGCAGTGCACCGTGTTTGTCTGTACACACTTCATTGTTGCATCCGATTATAGGGAACCCTAAATTTCTACTTTCTCGGAAAATATCATGTTCCAGCCCAGAGATCAACCTGCGATTCTCTGAGCCATCTTAGCTAGGGTATTTTGAGTTACCCGAATAGTGACGGCCCCAATTGTGGTAAAGGAAATTCAGAAAACGAATGCAGATTAGGTACAGTTTTATAAAGCTGCAAAAAGATGTCTTTTATCCTTTTATCTATTAGCATCAGTAGTCAATCTGTACAGTACGTACACACGGCAACAGTACGTATACAGTCGCCGACGCTCGTAGTCTTAATTCAAATTTTAGTTGCAGTAGTTTCTACTTTGAATAATTTTGTTTTTATTACCTGGATTCTCGGTATAGCCAAAATAGTAAATTTGAAAGTCAATCATGATTTATTTAAACTTATTTCAAACTGGCTTGCTTACAGTCAGTTAATGGTAGTTTAAAATTTTGCAAACGAAAATGAAGTCTGCAACACGTAGTTTTCTTCTAGTCGTTATTATCTTGGTGACTTCTTCCACATCTTCGAATCATTGTTGGAAAACGCATTTGATGAGATTCCTGAAATCTATTGGACTGAAAGACGAAGTTATGTCGCTCATTAAGGAAACCACTACTACAATTAAACAGATTAAGTCCGCAGTATGTGATCTTAACAATACCTACGAAGAGGTCAGATCTGAGATATTCAATCAGATTCCTTTGCTCAAAGACGGTTTGGACCTGCTTCTGGAGACTGAACTGTTTACAGAAGACCAACTGTATGGTAACGACGAACAGGAACTTGAGCTTCTGCGAAGCACGATGTGTCGGCAGTCGGACAAAAGTGACATTTCCACAGACTCTGATCCAACCACAACTATTTCAACTGTCACGACAACACGTCGGACCAAGAAGAATAAGAAGAAGCAGAAGAAGAACAAGAAGTTGAAGAAGCAGAAAAAGTGGAAGAAGTGGCGGAAGAATCGTAGAGAAAAGAATATGAAGAAAAAGGCGACCAGACTCCGCGAGAAAGCAAACAAGATTACTACCAAATTGAGTAAAGAGAAGAAAGCTGCCAACAGCGAAGCGGAATTAGAGACAGATCAAGGGACAGCCGAGATAAACGAAATCACCAACAAATCAAATGAATCCAATGAAGAAAAGAATGAGGAGAACTGATGTATAGGATCCGTTATTGTTTGAACTAACAATAAGCATCTTTTTAGCATACTTTAAATATTTCAAATATTATAACTTGAATTAAACCGCATGAACTTCTTCCGCATTAATTGCATTAATAGCCATGTTAGAAAGGGAGACCTTCCATTATCTCATTTCTCATTACTATGGGAAGAGTTGGACAGAGCTGTTCTTATCATAATAAAAGCACGTCTTACAAATGTGAAAGCGTGCTCAGAGCAGAATACGGGAATCCCTTCCACAGATGGGGACCAGGTAACAGGAGTTAAATGTTTAAAAATAGATAAAGCACTCCAATAGAGGATGGGCATGAATGAGATGTCACCTTCCAAATTCCTGAAGCTCTGGTCATTTCAGTACACCGTTAATCAATGACAAGAAGAAGGTCCAATGGTGTCTTAATGTTTAATAATGTTGTTAATACTTAACTGTTTTAACCAACTGTTTAATAATGAAACAAGTATCCCCTAAAAGGGGGAATAATTCCGCCGTTGTGCGTAAACATAATTGGCATGTGTCAGACGACTTTACAGTTTTAACCCTGCATCTGTACAATAGGTGTAACGGACACTTTTTTCGGGGCCCCCTCTGGAGGACTCCTCCCCAAGATCTTAAAACCTCATTTTGCAGTGAAAATTCCTAGATTACCCATAATTAGAATGCCTGTTATCTGACCATCCATCCTCCAGGATTAGAGAATTCGGTGAAACCAAGAGTCTACAAAGGACGAATGAGTGAGACACTCGGACATCCTTAGTGTTTAAACTTTTTTCAGAAACAGAAACTCAGAAACAGCCGGCCGACCGGTATTCTGAACCAGACAAATACGCGATATTATCTGTAAATGCATAAGCAGGAAATTTTTTACAAACTTGTAAGTGCAATTGGGGCCCCCCGTGATCTCAGAAGGTGTCCGCTTATACACGTAAATTTGGCAAATTGTAGACGATTAGCCAACCAGATGCGTTTTTGTTCAAATGCACATAAACATATGGTTAACGCCAAGTGTTTAATAAACATATACCACTTAACGTTAACGTTAAGTGGTATATGCCCCCCCCCCCGAGAGTTCTGCCCTAATGTGCCGAGCGTATTGCAAGCTTAAAGCACTAAGGACGGGCGAGTGTCTCACTCATCCTTTATAGACTCTTGGTTTCATCGAGTTTGGATAAAACATTAGGTAGATCGATGGATGAAACAGTAGCAAAAATATAGATAAACAAAATGAGTAAATGTAACTATCATGTTTCAAGAAAAATTTCTACACCAATAATATCGACTAGAGAATAGAATTAAAAGTAACTTCTTATCCGGTGACATGGTCCATTTAACTAGAACTGACTCGATGACACCGTTTTAACTCTGATGCACAGCTTAGTTTCTTTTTCTTTGTACTTCACAAATACTTATGACCTTTGGAATGTTTGTTTCTGCTGCAGTCTACATGTATGTTTGTAATAAAAGCATCCCTTCAGTTTAGTCCACATTGCACTACGTATACTAGTGTTCAAGTTTGATCACTGCCTAAGAAAAAGTTTACGATAACGCTAGTCGCCGGGAGAGTGATTGAGGCTGTATCAGTTAGTCAGGTTGTGACCATTAAAGTTCGGCAGTTCGGATAAAGGACCGATTTTCCGCTGCGTTGCCGTATCCTGTAACGGCGTGGAGAAACTGGAATCTCATAGCCTAAGAAACCACCTGCAGTGCCACTTGCAAAAAAGTCGTATGGCTGGAGAAAACCTCTGATTTGGAAGAACTTTCAGAATCGATTTCCATTAAATGGCAGGATTAGCTCATATAAAAATTGAACAAGCTCATACAACACTGCTGCCGCATACATTTTAAACCTGCTTGCTCCCGGTGGTCACCCGAAATAAAAATTTGCTTGCTCAGCTAATTTGCATAATCAGAGCTCCGTTTCTAGTTTAATGTAAATCCGAAACTGCCAAGGGGGACCCAGATAAAATTTTTTGCCGAGTTTAAAAAGCAATTTATTCTGCCAAACATTATTAAAAGGTTAAAGGTGAGTAGGTGAAGCTTAACTAAAAGGACTCACAATCAACTTAAAAATTATACCGCACAGGATTCCACTTATTCCAACAAATTTTTTGACAGCACACCCCCCATCCAAAAAAAACTTACGCTACTAGGATTACGTGCTAAACATAGGGAAGAGATCAGTCCAAACTTAGAATTGCACGTTGAATTTGGGTCAACCCATTACAAAGATTCCGCCTCCGGCGGAATAAAAATAAGGAATTGGTTAACTGGTTAATTGGGGGAAGCTATATGTTAAAGGTCAATCAGTATGGTAAGCCTGTCCCTGTGTCAGGTTTCCAAGCAGAGAGGAAGAGTTTCATTCTGTCATTTACTTAGCGGTATCATGCGTCCTCCGGTGAGGAGTCCACTTTTGGTGAAGGGATATGAATCAGCAATGCTGGCTTCAGTTAAACTTTCTGTTTAGTGCGCTCACAAACGAACCCCCTCCAATTGACCTCCATCTCCTTCAATCCATAAACATTATCATCCGTCTTATGATCAACTTCCCAGTCGGAATGCAATCTGAATTAACATGAAAACGAATTTTAGGGTCCCATATATGCAGCCTTGAGTGTCCGTGTACGAAGGGGACATTTGATTTTCAAATGCAGATAAGCAGCAAAAATCAAACTATCATCTTGATTTTTGAATTTATTTTTACATAAAAATCAATTATATAGCTGTTCTGCGTTTGATTTTCTATGCGCATCAGTTTCAAAATGCAAAAATCAAGCTGTATTCTGATTGGCTAGTGTCGCGCCTGTTGTGATTGGATGTGTTTAAATTACATGATCTACTTGCAGTGCAGAGTTTAGGCTTAGGCATGCATATAAAATAGTAGTGGAAAGCGGAAACTATTGGAAATAACAGTAAAAGCAAATCTGTATTCAATGTATAGATATCATTTTGCAATAATTATTAAATAATAGTAGAAGTAATTAAGTCTGTGGTTTCCAAACTAAGATACTTCGGTAAAGCATGATTGACTCAGTGGTTCTCTTTTGACTGGGCGCCGTTGGGCCAGTACAGAAAACGGAAAAGGATTGAAAAATTACTGTGTAAAAAATTTATAAAAAGCTGACTTCTTGCAGACTTTCAGATAATGGTATAAAATGAGGAATGCATTGATTAGCTAATCGGGAAATCTGACATACAGTATAAAAAGCGGACTCACATCCAAACAACAGTAAAGCTGATTAAAGATCATTTTATGGAGGGGCGGGGCTTTCAATATAAGCATTTTCGGGTTTAGTCTTTCAGAAGCACTCTTAAAAGGACTCATGTAGAAGTTACAGGAATTCTTGTAGTTTCTACAAAAGTTGCGGTCAGTCACTAGCGGAGCTTCTTGTATTTTCTACTGTGACGGACTTGAAGCACTAAGTTTGTTAAGAATCTGGTCTGGTCTAGTAGTCTGGTAACGCAACAGCAAGTTACTAGGCACCACTTTACATCAAGCGAACAAAGCTCAAACTGATTGGGAATTCTGGCCTGGCCGAAAGTGAAACTACTTGATATTCAGTTAGGTTAAAGTCTAAATTGAAAGTTAGCTACTATTTTGACTGGTGATTTAAAATAAAGCTTAGTAGCTTAGCTTAGTACAAGGAATTTAAGCACAGGTCGTCCTCCGTTAACAGTTTAGACCAAACATTTGTAGATATTTTGAAACGAACTCCCACTATCAGACTACCGTAAGACTTCCAAAATTAATGTTGAAACAATTTAACTACAGTGAGGGGGCCACACTACAAAAGTAACTTATGAATGTTAATCAATAATCAATCGAGGTGTAAGTTTAATGATAGAACTCTGAGCATATGTACAACTGTCTGACTATCAATCCATAGAATCAATCTGTACACTTCTGAATTTGTATCCTGTCTTTTCAGCAAGTTTTAAAACTTTTTTCCTATAACTACTTTTGTCGATGGTGAAATTTTCGATATAGCAGATTTAGATAATTGGATAAGCCTTGCAAAAATTCCTTTAAACGATAAAAAACTGCTTTTGCAGTAGATTGGCTTTTCAGTTCAGGATTCGATTGAACTGGAAAGCAGCCTGAAATATGCCTATATTTGGGATTGTAAAGATACAGAGTAGTGATGTGGATCGGATCGGCAAAATCGATCCGATTCGCGATCCGGAGGCCGGATCGGATCGGATCGGATCGGATCGGTAGACCTGCTGGATCGGTCTGGATCGGACCGCTTGAGTCAGCCGGACCGGCGATCCGACTTGACACCCAACATTACAGAAAATTAAACCGTACCCGACGCATATTTTTGACTGAATTTGACTTCTGTCACTGCACTGCTTGGTGCGTACGTTGCTAGTACAATATTTTCCTTCTACCAACCAAACTTGATTTGGGTTTTGGCTCTCTCAAATTTACCATTCAGTAAGTTTGTAACAACTTATTACAGCAACTTAGCACTTTTACAGACTATATAATTTTATGCAATGCATCTGGCAGCAAAGTGCAGAGTCAAGACCCGGTGTTACTATGCAGCTAGTAATGCAAAACTAATTAGTTAATGAATTAATGCATAAATCTCTATGCTAACTGTTAGCATCTTGCTAACTGTTGTCAGAATTTCGGAGTGAAGTTTTATGGTTGAACTCTTTGTGGCTTTATTTCAAAACCCGTTGTCAAACTCTGTGGTCATTCAAAATTTGCTTTCAGCAGTGTTTTTAAAGTTTTGGTCCGTTTTCGCGGTACAGACCAAGCTTCAGAAATGTCAAAAATGTCGAAAAAAAATTTGATCGGCGATCCAAAAAATTACAACTTCAATTTCGGTGTCTGGTAGATCAAGTTAATAATTTTTTAATCCAAATTGAAATTAATTCTCAATATTGTAGTTTTGTTTTACTGAAATGTTTAATTTGTATTATCTTAAATTGGTAATGATAAATTTGTATTTTGGTAGGCAGACCGCGATCATCCGGCGCACTATTTTGAGTAATTTTACTTCTTTTGCTTAATCTATAAAATTTGTAGAATTACGCTTTCGAATTACGAATTTCGGAATAATAAAGAAATTTTAGTGAAACCATAGTGTGTAAGTTTTACACGGCAAAAACCGACTTTAGTTCCACTTAGGTTTTTGAAGAAATCATTTCGGATCGCCGGATCGGATCGGATCGACCGATCCAGGACCCGGATCGGATCGGATCGGATCGGATCGGATCGACAAATAATTTTGCTGGATCGGATCGGTTAAAATTTTAGCTGCCGATCCGATCCGATCCACATCACTAATACAGAGAAGTATAAAACTATGTACTGCCAATTTGTGATTTAGAGTAATGAATTCACCACGTAATAAATTATTTGTTTATTAAAATTAATCGTTGAAATTGTTGAAAGAAAGAATTTAATTAATTAAACTTTTAACGTTTTTAGAATGAGTTTTGCATTTCATTTTCTAAACCGAAAAGCAAACCGTATTTCCATTTCCTATGTCACATTTTAGACCGATTGTCCGCTTGCTGCTCCTCGCTTTAGACCCTGGTTCCGTTTCCGCTGCTCTGCTCCCACCTTCATTTCCGTTTTTACACCCTGATTTCCGCCTCCGCTCGCTCTTTGAAAAGTTGCTGCAGAAACTACAGGAATCACTTTTATAGATGACAAATACAAAAGGTTTTGTACAAAATACGGGTTATGTCTTGTAATTTCTTCAGGACATTGGTCGTTTTTACCGGAGATACTTTGGTAGAATGGATTACAAGTTAGACTAGATTCAATGCAAATGAAAACTGTAGTTTTCATTGGTTTACGTATTTACTCATTTTATACCATTATCAGAGAGTCGCAAGAAGTTCGCTTTTTATAATTTTTTTACACAGTAATTTTTCAGTCCTTTTTCTCTTTTTGTACTGGTCCAACAGCGCCCAGTCAAAAGAGAACCACTGAGTCAATCATGCTTTACCGAAGTATCTTAGTTTGGAAACCACAGACTTAATTACTAATACTATTATTTAATAATTTTTGCAAAACGATCTCTAACGATCTTGCATTGAATACAGAATTGCTTTCACTGTTATTTCCAATAAAGTTTCCGCTTTCCACTACTATTTTGTATGCATGCGTAAGCCTAAACTCTTCACTGCAAGTAGATCACGTGATTTAAACCATCCAATACTGTTGTTTTTGATTTTTGATTCGAATAGAATCAAAATAGTTTTGATTCGACTTTTGATTTTTGATGCACTGAATCGCATCGAATCGGTAGAGTTAAAAATCGAACTGCATCAAATCACTGTAATTCTGGTAATGGCAAAATCGAACTGCATCAAATCAAAAATATTCTGGTTGAATCGTTATTTTTGATTTTTGATTCATTTTGATTCACATTTTGATTCAGGGGACATAGGCAGCTGAGTAAGAGAAGCAGCGGAGAAAATGTGTGCGTGTGTTGTGTTCTGCTTTTGTGTTCAGCATTTGTGTGTATCTATGTTTAGCACAATGAGAACGCCAAATTAAGTTTGGCCATTTTGGTTCGCAGTGTCTGTTTCACTACATCCCGATTGCTGAGACTTTAGCAATGAGTTTTTATTCCGCCTGGAGGCGGAATTATTGCTTTGGAAATTAACACTAGGGATCCAATTTCTAATGGCATGTTTCAGTATGTTTAACACTATTTTCTAGTAGCTTTTTTTAGCCGCGGGGGGCTGAGTGATTGACAGTAAAAACTTTGATTTATTTAATTTTTGGGATTGTTCCTATTGGGAAAATTGTGTACTTTTATACAGCACATTACATTTTACAATAAAGGGGTGCCAGTATTAATTTTGTCCATTTTCTCTCTTCCCCCCCTGCCGAAATCGAAAAGAAAAAATTAAATAGATGGATTTGGAACAATATGCAAATTAGGTATAAGAGCAGAAATGCTCAGTTGAACAGTCTTGTGTCTGTGCGGCTAAATAAGCAGCCCATCTTTAATAAATTTTTATTGTACTGTTGCCTTGACTATTGCCCGCATATTGTAGCATATTTCAAGCAAGTTACCCGGTTTAGTGTTTAATCCCTAAATCACCAAATCCCTTCAAACTCCACCATTATTTTTACAGTATTACCACCTAATAATTGGCAATAAACTATGATGGGTTTGGACCGGTAAACTGTATCTGCTTGCGCCGTGCTCTCTTCACCAATTTTATAAATATTTCAACTTTTACTTCTTAACTGTTACTGAAAGAATTTTGCGAACATACAAGTCTAGTTCGCAGAATTATTCTCTCAAGAGCTGAGGCAAGTTTCCGAAACAATTATTAATAATTATTAAGTTATAAACATTTTTGATTTTAAAATACCTTTGAAATCGGGATCCCGCCAGATGTGCGTTTCAGAAATAATAATGCCCCAAATTAACCATTTGCTGCTTGGACTTCCTATCTACTCCGGGCACAAAGCTTGCACTCACAAAATAAGTTTAATCCATCAGTTCGCTTAACTCCCATTATAGCATTGGACAATTATATAATACATGCCTCCTCAAACACTGTAGCTGCAACTAATTGATAAAATTAATAAAATCCTTCTTTTCTTTCAATTTCCTTCCATTGCAATAATGCTCACAACACTTGATATGCTTCAACTCTTTCTCTTATTATACATTACACCACTGCTCTAATGCGGAATCATGCCCCTTTTAGGGGCCTGCTTCTGCTTGTTATTACTTTTTCACTTCGGTTGAGATAGTATTGGTAATACATTTTTATTTCTTGGAATGGTTTTTGTTACTTGCCTGAGAGGTAAACTAAAAGTAGATTAAATTAAATTAAATAACCTAAATGTTTTAATTTTTCCACCTCTCAACGAGTAACGTATACATTTTTAATTATTTTGAAAATGATAATCTTTCATTTGAGTGTAAAAATTATAGTGCTGAAAAACTACATTTCAAACTGTCTCCAGGTTTTATTTTTACATTGATTTGCAATTTGCGAGTTTTAATAAAGTCTTTGATTTTCAGATTTGGATTTTTGTGGGCAGGTGGTTTACACATTTACAAACGCAATTACAGGGATTCGGGGGTCGAGAGTCAGTCTCAACACTCTTAGAAATGTTCCAGTAGAAACTACAGGAATCACTTTTGTAGATGATAAATACAAAAGCTTTTGTAGAAAATACAGGTTAACTCTTGCAATTTCTACAGTTCATCCTTGGTAGTATTTACCGGATATACTTTAGTAGAATGGATTACAAGTAGACTAGTATTCAATACAAATGAAACCTGTAGTTTTCACTGGTTTACAGGTTTACTCTACAGGAAAGTACTCGATACGCTGATAACGCAAACTGGGTATATAAGGGCGACAGTGGTCACAATTTTTGAAGACTGACATTTTTTGAATATTTTCAAATGTTCGGTCTTTCAACACCCAGTGGGTGATTTTTTTGTAATGGTCGCTCCCTGCCGAAAATATTTTGGGAGCGGCCGCCCCCCTGCACCTGCCCCCCTTTCCATTAACAGGTCGCTCCAGTAAAAGTTACAGGTTTTTTCTTGTAAAAACTACAAGTTTGGTATCTGATTTAGGATTGTCAAAAATGTCGAACAAAACTACAGGTTTCTTTAGTATTTTCTACAAGCAACTCCTGTAATAAAAACTACAGGTTTCATTTTAGTATTTTCTACAAAAAATTCCTGTAATTTTTACTATCCGAGAGGCCGGTAAAAATACAAAACTTACTTTTGTGGAAAATACAGTAACCTCCGCTAGTGACTGACCGCACAGGAGAACTTTTGTAGAAAACTACAAGAATTCCTGTAGTTTCTACAAGAGTCTTTTTAAGAGTGGAAAAAGGCTTCAAACTGTTGCCACCCCTTAAAGATACACCTTTCCTTTCAATTTAAGTTTTAGTCGGGGATCTAAGCTAACTTTAGTTTCAGTTCATTCAAAAATGTAGTTTTTAGAAATAACGTAAAACATAAGCTGATGATTATTTAGATTGCCACGCCAGAATTCAAGTCGTTAAGCCGTTAGTCTCTGTAATTAAACATAGTCAGTGTTATTCAGTAAAGAAATTAATAGGACGTTCAAGATTAAAGCAGCAGTTTGTTAGTTAGCCAGCTTTAGACTACATACCAACAGAATAATAAATGCCACTTGTTGGAAAATTTTATGAAAAATCAAAAATCAAATCAAAAATCACTAATTTGGAAATCTGAATCGAATCGTAGTTTGTCCAGAATGTACAAAATCGAACTGAATCGAATCGTTTCAAATTTGAGCGGTCATAAATCGAACTGGATCGAATCGTGTATTTCGAAGAAGTAGTAAAACGGAACTGAATCGAATCGAAAATAAAATCGTTGAATCAATACAACCCTACCATCCAATCACAACAGGCGCGGCACTAGCCAATCAGAATACGGTTTGATTTTTGCATTTTAAAACTGATGCGCATAGAAAATCAAACGCAAAACAGCTATGTAATTCTGTTTTATGCAAAAATGAATGCAAAAATCAAGATAACAGTTTGATTTTTGCTACTTATCTGTTTTTTATTCCGCCGGAGGCGGAATCTTTGTAATGGGTTGACCCAAAATAGTGTGTAATTCTTGACGTGATCTGATCTTATCTCTATGTTTAGCACGTAATCCTAGCTGCGAAAGTTTTTTTTCGATGGGGAGTACGTTGTTTAAAGAGTGTTATCATATAAGCGCTCTACTGTGATTTAATTTTTACATTGACTGCTGGTGCCTTTGAATTGAAATTATTTAATTTTAAATATTTACAAATCTGTTTCCTTTGTAACGTATATTTAGAAGTGCGAAAACATTTTATAATAGTCTCCCCTTGGCAGCTTCAGATTTTCTTCAACAGTGAAGCGCATCTTTGATTATGCAAATTAGCTGACCTTACTAATTTCATTTTGCACTAAACAGCGGGAGAGAACGGTCTTAAAATTTGCGCAGCCCATCGCGTACGTTTGCTTTCCACTGCTTATGTCCGGCAGAATCCAGATAAGCCGGTGTTAGAACTGTTGCTAGTTGCTTCTGAAGACTGCCAAATGCCAATTAATTGAGATGTTCTTTCGACCAAGCATCTGCATTCCTCATTTGCAAGCGGCGTCTGCGTTTGTATGATGCGCTTTTTAGCCTGTTGACATGGTGCAAGTTACAGAGCAGGAACAACGAGTAAAGTAGCTGTATCCTAGCAAAATAACGTGAAATTATTGGCAAGAATCAGGCTTTCTGAAACAGGCTCGGTCACTCTCAAGGCAACTAATGGTTTTTCCCGATTAACACTAAAGCCAACATGTAAAATGTGCAATAGAACGGGGCATTTGTGGTGTATAAACATGTGGCGCCAAGACAAACGATCCTGTTTTGCAACTGTCCGCTGAGAGTATAAGCTACAAAACAAGTTCTTATGCTTTGACTTAAATTCCGCCATTGATCTTCGAATGTTTAAAGAGTGTAGTTGTTGGCGGCCGGAATCAGGCCGGATGCCCGGCGGCCGGTCAGCCCAGAATAAAGCCAATCCGGCCAGCCGGAAGGCATTGTCAGCAACAGTCTTAACCAAGCTAATACCTACGACCCTACGTGACTATTATCTGTTATACATAACCATGAGTAACTGTATGCATCATTTAGTGTAAAACTTTTGTAAATTTAACCAAAATTACGGAAAATTGCTATTATTAACAAGCCGGCTGGCCTCTATTGACCTGCTCACCTGTTCGGCCCGGCCGGGTTCGGCCGGCTAATTCAAGAGGCAGCAACAGTATTAAAGGGCGCCAAAAGAAGGAGTTCGTAAAGTTTAATTCATTCTCATAGAGAAAAAGATATTGTAATGCTAAATTTATACAGAGTGTTAACACCACCTCAAATTATTACATTGTGATCAAGGTCAATAACAAATTGTTTTAAGAATACACAAGAAATTAAGCTTTGCATGCAGACTGCAAGTATCTGCTCTATGAGCCAGCTAACACTGGCATCGTGTTTAGTGCTTTGCGCACAAGGGCGGAATTATTCCCCTTTTAGGGGATACTTGTTTGAAAATGAAATGTCCCCTTCGTACACGGACACTTGAGGTCAGAATGTTTTTATCTATCCTTGTATCATGTATCGATGTATGCAGTAATTGTACATGTGAATACATTGTAGGTTCCTTTTAGTAATATATATTAAAAGCAGAAGCAAATACAGTGAAAATGAAATGGCGCAATTGCGTTAACATTCAGTTTAATGAATTTAAAAATTTCTTTTCCTTCGCCGGTGACGTTTTGTCATTTATAAATTGACATTTCTAGCCACTTAACGTTTAATTAATGGTCAACTAATCGCTCCAATAATCTTGCATAGCCTGTGTCCATTTGATAATCGGACTGTTTCAAAACTGTTTAAAATATTTTTGAAACTTTTAACCGGTGAATACGCTTGAAGATATCATTTTACTATCGTGGTCTGAAATGATGTGGCAGTTATTGTTTACTGCTTCTTTCTGCTTCATAAACCTTGGTGGGTTTTTGTTTTACGTTGTCGAATAGACTGTGATTAGTGCGATGCGAAGTGAGTCCTCGATTTACAAATGATTTTAGCAAAGCAACGCTGTGACGCTAACGCCATTGAGATCCGTGCGCATCTGTCCTCTACAAACTCATTTCACATCAATTTCATAGAACCTAACATCACAATTAAATTTATGGTAGACTTAATTTGGATCCGCCGTAAAATCATATGTAGATATCCCCAGGTCACATTGCAAACCACAAAATGGGTCCAATCGAGCTAAGACTTGTACATATGTTTTTCGACCACGCTGAATTCAAATATAGCAATTTTTCGATTTTGCGAAATTTAATTTATTCGAATTTTTTCGATTTGCAAGGGATCCAGGGGAATGAAAATCTTTTATCTCCGATTTTGTTAAAACCTTGTACTTTAGATTAAGAGAAAGATTTAAGCTCGGTTTTTAAATGCTGATCTAACTAAAAGCCGAACGAAAAACGGACTGCAAATTTGGTTTATCTTTAGTAGTCAGAATTTCATTAGTCAGAAACTAAATTTTCAAACTTTCATTAGTCAGAATTTCATTAGTCAGAATTTAGGTTTTTGAAACAATATAAGTTGAACTTTCATTTGTCAGAATTTCAGAAGTCAGAATTTCGTTTGTCAGAATTTTGCAAAAAACACTTTTCTGCCTGGCGCAAAGTGTAACAAGATGACTGATCTTGATGATAATTTTATAAAATGATTTCTAGTCGAATATATGTGTCTTGGCTCTACCCTTTCTTTTCAAAAGTGTTCCCCAACAACTGGGTTGGTACCGCGTACATCTACCTGCCTACATTTTACAGACAGGAAATGACGATAGGCTGTTTCGTTCGATTCTAAAAGAATCAGAATGGCCAAGAGTAAGTAATAACTGTTGGATTATGTACTCATTGTATGGCGCAAATCATCAAGGGTCTTTTTGGGGAACAGTTAAGAACTACAAAAGAGTTGATTTTACCTCTGCTCTTCTCTACTCTCCCCTACTTCATCGGGAAAGACTAATGAAATTCTGACTTATGAAATTCTGACTAATGAAAGTTCAACTTATATTATTTCAAAATTTAAATTCTGACAAATGAAATTCTAACTAATGAAATTCTGACTAATGAAATTCTGACTAATACGATTCTGACTGATGAAAGTAGACGGCAAATTTGTGTATGACCCCAAAAAACCATTCATTGCGTGCGAGTCCAAACATTCGAAGAAAGC
Organism: Trissonchulus latispiculum; assembly: GCA_030248195.1. NCBI lineage: Eukaryota > Metazoa > Nematoda > Enoplea > Enoplida > Ironidae > Trissonchulus > Trissonchulus latispiculum. Next base: position 28,054 of record JASAND010015516.1, read on the forward strand.
CTAATTTCTAAAAACCAAATAATTCAGCTCTATTTGAACTCAGTGTGATCGAAAGCTAACCTTATCCGAGTGGATAAGAATCCATTGGGGAAAACCCAATGGATTAGCAACAGCAACGAAATCCTGCATTCAAACACATAATCCAGCAACGAGAGTGTGGAGTCTCCCGCTATGAAAAAATCAGCTAGTTTTGCAATAGACGGAACATTATCTTAAGATTTAAGATTAATTCTCATATTATCAAGGCACTACACAAACTTATGAATTCTGAGTCTATCGGGATTGACATGACATGACATGACAAATACTGTGTAGAAATGGTTTTCATAAAATACTTTTCACTACAATTTCATATTACAGAGATCAGCACCTTTGGTATATGCTTATTAAAAGATAGCAGGACATCTTTTTTATTCCACTACATACATTACCAGAATATTATCCCAACAAAAGCGAAGCCACCTAGTCTATGTCTAATTATTCACTGGATACTTTGTTCAGTTCACATTTTAAGCTTGCTAATTTAGCCTGATGCAATGCAAAGTTGGAAGGCGGGCTGCGGCCACCTGCTAAGTGTATGTCGCACGTGTTCCCTGTGCGAGCTTAAAATTTAGGTACGGGGCGGGTGTAGGGCGCAAAGGGCACAAATCCTCTCCTTAGAAAAGTTCAGCCTCTTTGAAAAGTTCCATACATTATCCACATTTCAGCATTAAAAAGCAAAGATACATACGTACTAAGTTTTATCTGGACTGTTCAATTTGTCAAAATTCGGTTTAAAACCGGATTAGATTCCTCAGTTCATTCAAAGCTGTTATAGTAATTAGGTAATATATACCTTTCTTTGTGTAAACACTGGAATTGTGGGCAGGCCATATGACAAAATGCAAAATAATCCAAGTATGTAGTTCAAACATTTGTACAACAATAATAATAATCTATTAAATAAAACTAAAACCACTTCACAATAACTCAATTTCCAATATCCCAATTGTATCTACAGATTTAGAAAGCATTTATGTTTCTGTCACTGCAAACGTTTTATTTTTCAGGCGAATCACAGAAATTCTCTCCAGCAGCACAGTGCAAAACACCCTGTAGAGAAGGTCAAAAGTGCATTTTGGGCAATTGCGTCCTGGACTTGAAATGTCCAGCTGCCCTGAAGTTTGGACGCGGACCACCATCGGAATGTGTTCCACCCACTGATCCCAACCACCTGCCGCCTTCTGATTTGGAACGTTGGTTCACTCGAGACATATTCGATGATTTATTTCCTTGGGCAAATTTGGGCTGGGGATCCACGGTTTGTTCTCCCTATAGCTATGAAGCATTTGTGATTGCCTCCAGATACTTTCCAAGCTTCGGTGCAGAATCTCCGCCAAACGGATATTCACCGGAGGAAAATTTTCGCCGGGATCTGGCTGCATTCTTTGCGCATGCTGTCCAAGAAACGGGCGAAAATAATGCAGACCTCTATAAAATCTTCACGAACGCGACTGGGGCACATGCATGCTTCTATCGAGGTGGATTCTACAATTGGTTTGAAGGTGGTCCGGTTTCTGCCTTGGTTCCCAACGGTGGGGCCAATCCCGAAGACGGGGAAAGTTGTGCCTTCAGTGGAAGATATTGCGTAGAAAGTGCGGAAGCTGACTATTTCTTTCCCTGCAGTAACGAGACAGTGGCCGAGGATAAGTACAAAGGTTGCTACTTTGGAAGGGGTGCCATTCAGCTTTCCTTCAACTTCAACTATGGTCAATTTCAGAACTGGCTCCAGAGCCAGGGGATTATGCTTAATCTTTTGGCGAATCCTAATCTTGTGATCCGACACCGGGATCCTCCTTTGGCGATTTTGGCCTCCCTCTGGTTCTACATGACTCCTCAACCTCCAAAACCAGCCATGCACGATATCGTTCTGGGTCTGTGGGAACCTGGCAGCCTCAACCGGGAGGCTGGCTATGAGGGGCCGATTTTCGGACCCACCAGCCTCATAATCAACAACGAATGCAATGGCGAAGATCCAGAGGATCCTGGCGGTCCCGGCGAGAGTCGACGAATCAAGGCGTTTCGCTGGTTCACCGAATACTTTGGGGTTCCACTGGAGCCACCGCGTCTGCTCAGCTGCAAAGGTATGCCACAACTACTGGAACGAATTCCCCATCCTTTGAGTTGGCAGCCTGACTGGGCCAATACCTGGCGTGAGCAGCCTTGCAATTGTGCCCCAGCCGACTACGGTGGGATTATACCATACTTTGAATCAGGTCACTATCCTGATCACTTTGTGGCTCTGAACGAACAGAATCGAAAAAGATGCGTTCGAAGCATTTATGAAGCACCGGAAATTTATGGAATGAACTCAAATACAAGCAAATGTCTGAACTACGCTCAGACAGAGTGACCTTTTATCACAGCATATTCGAATATTTTTGCTGAAAATAAAAGTGTATACTTATTATCCAGCCTAAATTGAACCTTAGGGAATATCCTATTAAATAGATAATTTATACTGCAGGTGAAAACTCCAATAAGCAACAAGCACCTTTGATCTGCGATAATATCGAAAATGTTAATTAGGTACAACATCAATCTTTAATAAACTACACACGTCAATTCGAACTCCCGTTTCGCCGGTGGTTTAATTGAGCTTCCATAGATCGATAGTTTTGCCATTTTTGTGATGGCTTATTTTATGTTTATTTTGAGCTACGTTTATTTTGAGCTTATTTTTCTTAAAAATTTGGTAAATACTCAAATTAATCATTTTTCCACCCTTCCTTTATTCCCTCCATGCTAGTCTTTCTGTCAAATTGCTTCTTTAACCACTTCGTTTGCTTCAATGACAGTTGGTAGAAAAGACAACGACAGTGGAACAACGATTCTTTAAAACACATTACCTTGTAGTACATATGTAGATCATACCAAACAAACCCCCATTTGAAATCCATCCATCCAAGTTTATCATGGAGGTAGAAGCAAAGTTTGGGGGGGGGTAAGCAGCGCAGCGTTAACTTCTGATGATATAAACATGCTGCAACTTGTTGGTAAGAAACCTTTTATTTAGTAACAATTAGCCAAAACTGGTCGAATTGTTCATTTTTGATGGGTTTTCAAAGCAGCAATATGATTTATTATATCATCAGAAGCAGCAAGTCAGAGGACTTTCTAAAGGTGTGCAACCTTACCTATAACGTTGTTTAACATCCGCATATAATTTAAGCTTTTGAAGTCTGCTTCGGGGGATTTTCTTTATATAATTCACCTAGCTAACCGCAACCGGTGCAGGTTAGCGCCTAAGGAGAAGTGGGGAGAACACAAAGGAGAAATTATTAGCTCAGCAAATTTTCATAAGAGGGTTTCTGTAGTTTATGAATATGAAATGACCATGGCCACTCATTTCTCTTCTGCAAGCGATAGAATACATAGTGGCAAGAGTGGACAATAGCTGAGACCGTGACTACTGACCACAATCAACAGGTGTAAATGTTATATTGAAATGCAGGGCAGTTTCAAGACATTAAAACCCGGAGAAGGCATGCTTGGGTGACCTGCAGAATTTGCTAATTTTCCACAGCAAAGCTTTCCAACGATGTCATGCAAGCGACTGGTTTCCACTTCACAAATGCTATTTTGCTTTGCAAAGGCAACGGTCACGACCAGCCATCAGCCATCACGATTGAAATCTTTTCATTTTTTGACATTTTTTGTCGTGGCAAATTCGCTCACTGTCGAATTTCAATAATTTGAAGTAGATTTAATTAATGTTAGAAACTACTAAAGTTAACTAAGATTAGGAGATTTCCACATTGCTGAACATGAACAATGCTTTTCTTAAACTTGGCACAAAACATGTGTTTACTTAAAGACATAATTTTAATCCCCAACCGTCGCTATGTATGCGGTGTTTTACCATTGGTTTTAAAAGAACATGCGTTAACGGTTTTGTAAAAAGAAACAAACGGTACGTTTCGACGTTTCGTTTCGACTAACGGAACATATGTAAGTGGTTCGATATCGATACACAAAAGCTAAGCTAATTCTTTGCACCCTTTTACTGTTTAGTCAAAGGGGATGATCATTCATGATCCACTTTAACTTTTGCAAATTTATGAAACTTCATGGTAGTCTAGGATGCCAGATTTCAGCTCAAGAGTTAGCTAGGTTCTAATCAACTACATATATTGGTGGAATAAAAATATTTTCTCCCATAATTTACCTTAAAACCACGGGGAAATGCAGACAGCTCTCCTTCTCTGTACATATGTGCTAAAAAACCATATGCCGTTCAAGCTTAGACCTTAAGCCGAAGCCTAGCTCCATAGTTGGGCTTTTTCATTAGAGATATCAGTACTGCTTCTCTGAAAGATGTATATTCTGCTAATTGGCATCTTAGTTTCCGTTTTGTTTCAAATGAACCATTGACAGAAGCCTCAACAGTAGAAGTGCCTTTGAGTCTGTAAGATCTCATTCTCTTTCACTTTGTCTTTTAGATGAACTGAAGTCATTCTAAGCAACACCTTCAGTGCGTTCTGTTTTCGTACTTTCCTTCTATTCAGCAAAAGATAAACATTAAAACAGCTAAAGCGTTAAAAGTTAAGCTTGCTCATTAAAGTCTGACTTTTGCGTTAGTACTGCCTTCTAAAGTTTTCCTAGCTTTCGTTACTATCCAAATGCTGTATCAGTTTACTGATCGAAATCTGATAATGTTCGGAACACCGGGACGGCTAAATGCACGTCTTAGATTTCACGGTTGAGGTGTCAAGGTTGATTTAAAGTTAGTTTAAGTTAGCTCCTTGCTTGTTCCACAAAAAGTTATCAAGGTACAGAACTCTTTTCACATGACCAGATTTAGTTTTAAAACTAGTTATTTTGATGACTGACCCACTTAGTTTAATATTAGATTTTACTACTACTACTACTACGTTTATTGCCAGCACACACTCTAATATATGCATAAGTATATAATGCATTGATGCACGTACAAAAATCATAGGTACATTTTATTCATAATGTGCATAGCCACTAAAGACCAAGCAGAGCCATCAACTGGCTACATGAGCTCGGCCTCGGAGAAACGCACTGAGTGAAACTGTCTGCAGTCTTTGCTTAAAAATATTTAGGTTGGTACTTTCTACCACACTTTGGGGTAAAGAATTCCATATTGGTACAATTCTTGAACGAAAGAAATATTTTCTAACGTCTAAACGAGGCCTCATTTGCATAAATCGCCGGTTGTGTCCCCTAGTAACAGAATTTAACTCAATAAAAAAAGTCGCTCACAGATAAATCAACCTCATTATTAACAATTTTATACATCATAATCAAATCTTTAACAAGTCTTCTTTCTTCCAACGTTTGTAATCCTAACAAGGAAAGCCGATCCCGGTAAGAAACTAAATCCATTCCTGGTAGTCTTTTAGTAAACCTTTTTTGAACCTTTTCAATTAAATCAATATCACAAATTAAGTAAGGGTTGCATACTTCAGATGCATATTCAAGTGGCGCACAATTGGTGTGTCACCTTGTTTTCCTGTGTTTTACTACAAAGAAGGAATAGTTTCTTCTGCACTTCTACAGGAAAAGAGAGACTCCATGTTATCCTATATTCCTTTTCCTTATGATAGAGTCTTTGCTGTGTTGTTTACTTGTTGTCTTGTGTTTACCATTGTTGCACTGCTAAGGAGGGACTTGTTGGACAGCGTTGACTGATATGTGTATGTTCCTTCTAAGTTTAAAAAGAAGATCAGGCAAACTGTGATATTGTAATAAGTCTCGTCTTAAGTACTTAAAGAAAAGGAAGACTATAACTAATTAGACTTAAAGGAGACTTTCTTTCTATTCGAATTATAATGCTAACAATTTAAATCGAATGCAGTGATTTTACTAAGACAGAATTTATATCAGAACAATTTATATATGAAAAAAAAGTTCAAAGGTTTCGTAGAATTCGTTAATCCTGGTGGTCCGTCTTCAGGTCTTTTCCTTAAGCGTTAATCATGGAGCTCCTGCAACACAAAAACAAATGTATATATATATGTATTTTTAACGTACTGTGTTTGGATATTAATATATATACAACTGACAAAGTATTAGACTAGATGTCAACAGTTGTAGTGTAGAATAGTCTTGTTTCTTTTCCTGTTGCTCCTGCTGATGTTGAATTTTATTTGCCGGAAATCTCGTCAAGTTGTCAAGTTTGTTTACAGGACACTGTTTTCTGATGTCCTGTTTTGTTTTCTCCTTTCCTGATAAAGTCAAGTTTTGTCAAGGTTGATGTATGTGTGCAGGAAGTGAGTACAGGTCAAAGAGGAAAAGGAGAAAACGAAAGGACAAAGAGGAAAAGGAGAAAAGGATAAATGATAACAGTTGAAAACTTTGGTGACAATTCTAAGTAGGAGTTTAGTTAATGCATTACGGTAAAGAGATACTGAAAATACTGTGAAGAAGTTTGTAGTGTAGAATAGTCTTGTTTGTTTTCCTGTTGCTCCTGCTGATGTTGGATTTTATTTGCCGGAAATCTCGTCAAGTTGTCAAGTTTGTTTACAGGACACTGTTTTCTGATGTCCTGTTTTGTTGTTTCCTTTCTTGACAAAGTCAAGTTTTGTCAAGGTTGATGTATGTGTGCAGGAAGTGAGTACAGGTCAAAGAGGAAAAGGAGAAAACGAAAGGACAAAGAGGAAAAGGAGAAAAGGAAAAAGGAAAAATGATAACAGTTGAAAACTTTGGTGACAATTCTAAGTAGGAGTTTAGTTAATGCATTACGGTAAAGACATACTGAAAATACTGTGAAGAAGTTTGTAGTGTAGAATTGTCTGTTTTCTTTCCCTGTTGCTCCTGCTGATGTTGAATTTTATTTGCCGGAAATCTCGTCAAGTTGTCAAGTTTGTTTACAGGACACTGTTTTCTGATGTCCTGTTTTGTTTTCTCCTTTCTTGACAAAGTCAAGTTTTGTCAAGGTTGATGTATGTGTGCAGGAAGTGAGTACCGGGCAAAGAGGAAAAGGATACGGCAAAACTTTAGTCCGTGAATATGTCCAAATGGGTCCATGAGGGCAGTTAGCATCAGGAAAACAGCTTTACGAAAGGACAAAGAGGAAATGGAGAAAAGGACTGAAAATACTGTGAAGAAGTTTGTAGTGTAGAATAGTCTTGTTTGTTTTCCTGTTGCTCCTGCTGATGTTGGATTTTATTTGCCGGAAATCTCGTCAAGTTGTCAAGTTTGTTTACAGGACACTGTTTTCTGATGTCCTGTTTTGTTTTCTCCTTTCTTGACAAAGTCAAGTTTTGTCAAGGTTGATGTATGTGTGCAGGAAGTGAGTACCGGGCAAAGAGGAAAAGGATACGGCAAAACTTTAGTCCGTGAATATGTCCAAATGGGTCCATGAGGGCAGTTAGCATCAGGAAAACAGCTTTACGAAAGGACAAAGAGGAAATGGAGAAAAGGAAAAATGATAACAGTTGAAAACTTTGGTGGCAATTCTAAATAGGAGTTTGGTTAATGCTTTACGGTAAAGACATACTGAAAATACTGTGAAGAAGTTTGTAGTGTAGAATAGTCTTGTTTGTTTTCCTGTTGCTCCTGCTGATGTTGGATTTTATTGGCCGGAAATCTCGTCAAGTTGTCAAGTTTGTTTACAGGACACTGTTTTCTGATGTCCTGTTTTGTTTTCTGTTATCTTGACTTTGTCAAGTTTTGTCAAGGTTGGTGTATGTGTGCAGGAAGTGAGTACAGGTCAAAGAGGAAAAAGAGAAAAGGAAAAATGATGCATTACGGTAAACACATACTGAAACTCTAAAACAACTCCAGCTTTTCGAAGTTGACTGACAACGTCTTGAATGCAGACATCAATTTCCTCGGAACTTGTTGTATGGCAAAACTTTAGTCTGTGAATATGTCCAAATGCGTCCATGAGACCAGTTAGCATCAGGAAAACAACTTGACTAAACAAGCAAATGTGAACTAAAAAAGAAACGTCTTTTCCTATTCCTTCTATTAATAGAGGCAACTGTGAAGAAGTTTGTAGTGTAGAATAGTGTGTTTTCTTTTCCTGTTGCTCCTGCTGATGTTGGATTTTAATTGCCGGAAATCTCGTCTAGTTGTCAAGTTTGTTTACAGGACACTGTTTTCTGATGTCCTGTTTTGTTTTCTCTTTTGTTGACAATATAAAGTTTTGTCAAGGTTTGTGTATGTGTGCAGGAAGTGGGTACAGGTCAACTGAAAGTCTAAAACAACTCCAGCTTTTCGAAGTTGACTGACAAAAATGGAAAATACCTTGACTGATCAGAAAGTTTGAAGTGATTCAGTTAGGAGAAAATCCCTTTTGAAATATTTTGATATACAATTTCGCTTGTGACAAAATCCCTTTTTCAGTATTTTTCCGTTAAGAGGTTATGGGATTAGTAGTGTCTATTGTGCACCGTGCATAAAAGAATTGATTTATGCAAATTAGGTTTTTGAGGCGTAAGTGTATAGTGTAGATTAGGCTTCCTGTGTCCTGTTCTCCTGCTGGTGTTGATTTTTATTCACCGGTTTTGTCGTCTAGTTGTCAAGTTTGTTTACAGGACACTGTTTTCTTATGTCCTGTTTTTTCTTCTCTTATGTTGACTTTGTCAAGGTTTGTCAAGGTGTGCTTTCTGGCGCATAGTTGTGTTAAGGGGTGGGTAGCAAAAACTCCGACTAAAAATTTGGGTAACCCCGTCCTCTGTTTTTCTTTTTATGCAGTCCCACCGTCCGTGTCCAAATATTAGCAATCCATTCCCTCATTTTTTCTGGTTTTTGCTGTCCTCTCCCAGAGTTCTGTCAAAAAATTGCATAGAATAGAAAATTTTAGAGGATTCCCTTTCTTTCCTTTTTTTTCTGATTTTTACTGTCCCCTTCCAGATTTTTGTCAAAAAATTGAATAAAATTGAAAATTTTATAGGATTCGCCTATTTTGCTTTCTTCTTCACTATCTTCTTCAACTAGCGATTTTGGTCAAAAAATTGCATAAAATCGAAAATTTAGAGGATGCGTGTAATTTTCGACAGTGTACAGAAGTAATAATGAAAAGACCGTGATAAAAAAGAGAAATGTGAAGTAAGTTGACTTGGCTATACAGCTCACTGTGAAGAAAGTTTGTAGTGTGTACAGGTGCAACAGGAAAAAAAGCAAGTTGAAAATATTTTGATTGAACAGAAAGTGTGAGTTAAGAACTAAGTTTGGCTGCCACTGTGAAGTAATTTTTTTTGTTGTTTGTCGAAAATGAAATTTTGTGGAATAAAATATATGAAAAATAAAAAATTTGTAAAATAATAAAATTAATCAAAAATACATAACGAGATGATTTGGTTATGAAATAATGGGTTATATACTGCTGAATGTTTTTCGGCTTTTTTCGTTTAATGATTCAGTTACGACAAAGTCCCTTTTGAAATATTTTGAAATACTATTTCGCTTATGACAAAATCCCTTTCTCAGTATTTTTCCATTAAGAAGTTAAGGCATTAGTAGTGTCTATTGTGCACAGTGTATAAAAGAATTGATTTATGCAAATTAGGTTTTTGAATGTTTACTGCCTTTTAGCGTTGTCTACTTGTTTTAAACTGGTTTGTCCTGTTTGAAGAGAAACAATAAGGTTAAGATTGTTAGGTTACAGTGTCCTGTAATCAAAATTATTTCTACAAGCAGTTTACAGGATTCTGCAACAGTTGTCAAATAGAAGAGCAACAGGAAAATAATATAGAGAAAAGTGAATTTGTTCCTTGTGTGTTGAAAATAAAGGAAGAGAATATGTAAAGAAGAAGTTGTCGTCTAAGAAGAACAAGTTTATACTTACTGTGATGATTATACGGTTGCTAAAACTTTATGAAAGCTTACCCTTGTTGGTCATCGTCATCATCTGGACGCCTGCCTCTGCGTTTCTTTTTGCGAAACGGGCGGTCTTCAGAGTCATCGGATACAATGAAATTGGCCAGACTATTATCCGTTTCCGTGCTACAAAAAAAGAAAGTAACAGTCTTAATGAAAATAACGAATAGTAACTGAAAGTTACGATGAAAAATTGGAAAACAAGGCTAAAAAACGAAAAATAACCAAATTTTAGTCGTCAAGGAAGAGAATATGTGAAGAAGAAGTTGTCGTGTGTATTAAAAGTTTATACATAGTGTGATGAGTACACGGTTCTTAACACTTTAAAAAAGCTTGTACTTCCTGCCGCATAGGGGAGCGAAGACCCCCACCAAAATTTGGCAAGCCCCGCTATTTTGGCACCCCCCTTCCTAATATTTTTCAGATTTTTGCTGCCTCCTCGCAGCTTTTTGGTCAAAAAATTGCATAAAATCGAAAATAGCAAGTCGAAAATAGTTTGACTGAAGAGGAACTGTGAAGTAAGTTTGTAGTGTAGAATAGGCTTCTTTGTTTTCGTGTTGCTCGTGTTGATAGAAGCAACTGAGGAGTAAGTTTGTAGTGTAGATTAGTCTTCCTGTTTTCCTGTTGGTCCTGCTGGTGTTGATTTTTATTTGGCGGTAATGTCGTCTAGTTGTCAAGTTTGTTTACAGGACACTGTTTTCTCTTGTCCTGTTTTTTCTTCTCTTTTGTTGACCTGGTCAGGTTTTGTCAAGGTGTGCTTCCTGCCGCATAGGTGTGTTAGGGGGGCGGGGAGCGAAGACGCCCACCAAAATTTGGCAAATCCCGCCTACAGTTTCTTTTTTTGCAGCCCACCCCGTCCCTGACCAAATTTTGGCAACCCATTTCCCCATTTTTTTCTGATTTTTGCTATCCCCTACCAGATTTTTGCCAAAAAAATTGCATAAAATCGAAAATTTTAGAGGTTTCCCATTTTGCTTCAACCACCATCTTAAATCTGCAAAAACATTTTTCATTGCAAAAATTACGCAAAATAGAAAGTTGACGAAAATTTTTTCTCCATCCTCTACACTTTTCCGTGTGTTAGAGGGGCGGGGAGCAAATACCACCACCAAAATTTGGCAGAGCCCCCTCATTCTTTTTCATTTGCTGCCCCCGTGAGAGATTTTTGGGCAAATTTTGGCATCTACCTTACCCATTTTTTCTGATTTTTGCTGCCCTGTCCCAGGTTTGGGCCAAAAAATTGCTTAAAATCGAAAATTTAGAGGATGCGTATAGTTTGGAAGTTTGGACAGTGTACAGAAGCAATAATGAAAACAGCTTGATTAAAAAGACAAATGTGAAGTAAGTTGGCTTGACTATACAGGTCACTGTGAAGTAAGTTTGTAGTGTGTACAGGTGCAACAGGAAAAAAAGCAAGTGGAAAATACCTTGACTGAACAGAAAGTTTGAAGTAAGAACTAAGTTTGGCTGCCACTGTGAAGTAAGTTTATTTTTGTTGGTGGACAAATGTGTATAAATGAATTGATTTATGCAAATTAGGTTTTTGAATCTTTAGATTTTCTGCCGTTTAAAGTTGTCTACCTTTGAAAAACCTGTATCGAAAGGAATTACTCTTGAAAGTCGAAGTTACGCCCAAAATTTAAAAATTTTTGGCTAAAGAAAGGAAAATTTCATTACTGGTGCGAGCTTATAATGCTGAAATTCCGCATAACAGGAGGCCGAGAAGAAAATAGTAAATTTGATGTGTTGGTGAAAGTTAAAGGATGAAAAACAATTGTGATAGAGTGGTTAAAGTCGTCTAGCTGTCAAGTTGTGTTAATTTTGTTTACAGGACCATCTATGGTTTAGTGTTTCAGTTATGAGAAAGTCCCTATTGAAACAAAAATACAGGATATAAATTCTATGATTTACTATTTCAGTTATGAGAAAGTCCCCTTTTCAGTATTTTTCTATCAACAGGTTGTGGGATTAGTATTTTTGATTGCGCACAATATAATGTGTATAAATGCGTTGATTTATGCAAATTAGGTTTTTGAATGTTTACACTGTCTGCCTTTTAAAGTTGTCTGCCTTCGAAAAACCGGTTTGCATAGAGTGCTAAGTATATGATGATTATACGAAAAACTAGAATAATGCTCTCATGAGAAAGAAAAAGTTTACCCTTGTTAAATAACAGTGTCCTGTAAACAAAATTAACAGAACTTGACAGCTAGAGCATTTTACAGCTACAATAACATCAGAAACTACAGGAGCAACAGGAAAAGAGTGAAGAGACAAGGAAGTTCTATATGTTCTCTAAACTACGTATGTGCCGGTCGAACTGATTTATATACATTCCTTTTTGGATTGCAACAACAACAAAAAGGAGGAACAGAAGAAGAAAACAAGAACCTGACGAAACGTTGATACCAAGTGCTTGTGAGATCCAAAAAATGTTTTGGGGAAAACTGAAAAATTCTTAATTTTGCAAAAAATCGCCCTAAATTTTGAAATTTTTCTAAAAATATGCAATTTTTCCTCAAATTCTTTTAAACTTGCGACTTTGTATTACTATTATAAGACATGAGTAGCTTACTTATCAATTGCAAAATAAATTATGAGAAAATCCCTAATCCTGCAGTTAGTGTTAGTTTGTGATATCCGCTTGTCTAGTCTAGGCATGTTGTGATATGCAAATTAGTTTTGTCAACCCAACCTTAAGAGTCGTAATTTCTGTTTGTCAATATTTATGTCTCCACAAGTAAGCACGTAACACAACCAGGAAGCTAATGTTTCTATGCACATTGTTGGGTAAATAAGATTCCAAAAGCCGCTGCATACTGTATAAACCACGTACATGCAAGTGGTGTACGTGTACGTACCAATTATTCCCACGAGGAGCATCCTAGGACAGAAGAGAGGGCTGTTGGGGCTGTGGTGCCTCGCCACTGCAATCATACACCGTGCAGGGAGCGGTCAGCTGGGCTGCGCTAACCTTTGTCTACCCCAACAGTCATAGGAAAGTCTGACCAAAAAATGTAGAAAGCGAAGTTGTTTTCTTTATATCTCGAAAACGCTTCAAGATAGCTACCACGAAGTGTGTATTTTCTGATCCGAACTAATGAGATCTTTCTTTTCGTCAAAATTTTTTCTGAAATTTCCCGTGCGATTTCAAAGGGTGCCGCTTCTATATGTCCAGAAACGTTGGTACATGGTACCACAGCAATTTTTTCAGGAAAATTTTTCCCTTGTCTGAAAGTCCTACACAGCAAATTTCAATTTTTTGGTTGCAAATTGCGCGAGTTATTCCATTTTTTCGATAATCCAAATTCTTTGATGTTTGCCGCTTTTTCGACTTTGAGTGGCTACTACTCGTGACTCGCACAGTGGCAAAATTTTTTCGATTAGGTTTTCAGGACCGCCTAGGTGTCATCTTAGACATGATATGTGGTATTTCAAAATTTGAGTCGAATTCGAAAACTACCATTTTTTGACGAATATATAATCAAGAGTACATAATATAAGAGTATGAAACTCTTACACTAGCATGTACAAATCATGCTAGGTATGCTCGGTTCATTAACTCGGAACCACCCCCCGTAACTTCCGGGGGGGGGTCCCACTTTGCACTAATTACACGCTTAATATAAGCGTGTGTCTGCTCGCTTATTGGCCCATTAGCCTAAGGCTTACTGTAGGTAATTTATTAGTTATTTTAATTAAGTAATTATAACTTTAATTAGTTTACTATAATCAAAAAACTAATTCGACAACTTCGTAGCATTTTTCCGCTGTTTCCAACGATATAAAAATTGTTGCACAATACTAAAATTTGCAGGAATGTAGTGTGCAACAATTTTTATATCATTGGAAAGAGCGGAAAAAATGGTACAAAGTTGTCGAATTAGTTTTTTGATTATACTAAACTAATTAAAGTTATAATTAATTAATTAAAAATAACTAATAAATTACCTACAGTAAGCCTTAGGCTAATGGGCCAATAAGCGAGCAGACACACGCTTATATTAAGCGTGTAATTAGTGCAAAGTGGGACCCCCCCCGGAAGTTACGGGGGGTGGTCCCGAGTTAATGAACCGAGCATACCTAGCATGATTTGTGCATGCTAGTGTAACAGTTTCTTACTCTTATATTATGTACTCTTGATATAATTTCGGCATGGCGATTCTAGCAAAAGTGAGTTCTCATAGCATAATCATAAAGTTCAACCTGAGTAAAATCCAACGATATAAACCATAAAGTTCAACCTGAGTAAAATCCAACGATATAAACCTTTCGTGGCTACGAATTGCGCCAGCAATGAATTTTTAAACAATTTCCCTTATTTCAGCTGGTTTTTGGCTGTCTATGATGTTGTCGTTGATTTCCTGAATCAGTGTCAACTACCAAAAACCAGCTGAACTAAGTCAAACTGTTTAAAAATTCATTGCTGGCGCAATATAAGACGTAGCCGCGAAAACATTTTATCGTTGGATACAGCTCGGATACCACCCCCCCACTAGAATAAGCCCAGACGACTACGGTGTATATACTGTACGTGGTAAACTCTAATCGAAGTTTTCTCTAAAGTAAAAGTCAAGTCTCAAAAACGTAAAAACATTTTTAGTGCACTGCTTTTTCAGATTAAGGGGGGCTACTAAAAAAGACTTGCCCCAACTTTGTCCGATTGGCCTACATTTTGGCGAAGATATAGAGAATGAGTGTGGTCAAAAAAATATCGGGTACTGCGATCTTAGCCGCCTTCCAGCCATGTGCAGCCATCGCGTTTATGTGCCCGCCCCCCCATTTTCCGCAACTACCAACATAATTAATTAAAAATTTCTACTGACTGCTAGGCCCAAGCTTAAAAGCTGCCATGACTTGGCACATATGTCCCTAACTGCAGAAAAATACTAGATGTCTGTATCCTATCTGCATCTATTAAGGGAATTACTCGTCAAAGTTGAAGTTTCGGCAAAAATTTAAAAAGTTTTGGCTAACGAAAGGAAAATTTTATAACAGGTGTGAGCTATACGGCTGTAATTTGGCATAAAAGGAGGCCCTATAGGAGTACTCATTTGCGCCAAATGGCAAGAAATTCTAGCGCGTGAAAAAATTTTTATGTCAACTTTAATCCTCAAAAATTTCCAAAAACACCATTTTCAGTCTGTCGGATCCTGTGTGGAGGCTTTCTGCAGCCATAGAAGTCGAAACCTTCACTAATCGAGCTGAAATCTTTTGTGGGGGTCTTTTCCACCTCGCTGAGTTCAAATATCTCAACAAACTTTAATTTCAAAAAATTAGATTTTTTCGATTTCTGGGGTACCATTGCTCAAAAAAGGCGTTTTTGGAAATTTTTTAAGTTAATTTAAATTTTCCTTTCGTTAGCCAAAAATTTTTAAGTTTTTGCCGAAACTTCGGCTTTGAAGAGTTGTTTCCTTAGATGCAGATAAGATACAGACATCTAGTATTTTTTCAGCAGGTAGGGACATTGTGCCAAATCATATTGGCGAATGGCAGCTTTGTAGCTTGGGCCTAGCAGTCAGTAGAAGTTTTTAATTAATTATGTTGCTAGTTGCGGAAAATGGGGGGTGGGGCATATAAACGCGACGGCTGCACATGGCTGGAAGGCAGCTAAGATCTCAGTACCCGATATTTTTGACCACACCCATGCTCTATATCCTCGCCAAAAGTAGGGCCATCGGACAAAGTCGGGGCAAACCTTTAGTAGCCCCCCCTTAAGCTCTAAATTGTAAACAGCATCGCAAAATCGCAAAATGTCAGTTTCATTTAAGACGAACATTTGTACAAGCCAATCAATACAACAAGTTTATCTTGTACATATACGTACTTTAAAATTTGGCCAAAGATTCCATAACACGGGATGTGATAGGGCCATCCAACGGTACAGGTCCAAATGATACTCATCGTTGGTGGGGTGGGAAGCCACTGATAACCATCAAACCCTAACATGACACAAAATTAATATGCACGTAAAAAACCAACTTTGTTTGTATTTTTGAACTGGTCCACTCTATCAGTATCAAACAGAAATAAGAAAAAAGAAAGAAGAAAAAAGTAATGTACCATCTCAAGATCAGAGAAATTCTATACCTCTTGCGGGACTCGAACCCATGATCTTTTGCGCACAAGGCAACGGCCCGGCCGACTGAGCTACGGAGGCACAATTGTTGGAATTCGTGATCTGAATGCACATCACATCAAAAATCATTTTCAATCTCCACTTCCAGGTGTCTGAATGCTAATAACTTTGCTTTCCTGTAAACATTTTACGCAAAAAAGCAAAAACAATCTACCAATTAATTTGCTGTAGCTTTAATTTTAGAACACTGCACAAAAAATAAAACTAAATCCCCAAAAGGGCGGGGGGGGTAGAACCTCTCACCTGAAGTCAACGTTTATGGATTCAGTTCCCGGTTGGTGGTATAGTTACGACCCCGCCATCGATAGCTGGCTTCGACCGGGCCGGACTGCGAAGCGTTCAACCATCGGAACCAGGTAGCCAGGCGGGATAGGCCTGAGCAAAGAACCCACGATGTTGGGCCATAAAGTCCGTGTCGGCCAAAATTTCGCGCAGCAGCAGGAAAAACATGGGCGGATTGGCATAGGAATTGCGCTGAATCACAAATTCTGGTGGGACCTATAAAATGATACGTACGTAGAAAAGATTGATAAAGTGGAGATTTGCAAAGTAACCATCAACAAATTCTTAGCCTCCAAAAAGGACCTTTGACAATTAAATTAAATCAGGGCATTTTTTACAGGGGAGGCGGGCGGACCTCCCCCCGCAAATTTTTGAAAAAAGTGTGAAAGAAACTTTAAAAATTCCCTCAATAATCAACCGAACCCACCGGATAAAGAAGTTTGAAAAGTACTATTTTCACTCTTTTCCTCGATTTTGGCAGAAAACCCTCATCCACTACCGATGGCAAGAATATTTTAGAAAGTCGCAGGTTATCTGTAGCTTGTTCTATATAGGCCGTTCTGTACTTCAGGAGTATATATATGCTCTACGCAGCGCAACCAGATGTAAACTATACTGCCAATGAAGGAAAAATGCGGCACGATTTCTAATGCTCACGATTTCTACAGTTACATGCAAAATTTCAGACGGTTGCAACATATCTGTAGATAGTTATATATATGCCGTGCTGTATTTCAGCAGCACCCTACTGCCGCGTAACTACACAGCGACATCGTAATAGGTATACGAAACTATGTTAATTTGCCATCGCTGAACAACCCATATTCGCGAAAACTGCCCAGAGTTTCTACCGGCTGCTGCTTGCTGTTGCTATCGGCAGTTGTTCAGAAAATTGTACGATTTGTCAGCATGACCTTGCAAGTATATGTATATAGTCGTGCTCCTTATTAAACAACTTAATAATACACGTGCACCGGGCAGCACTGCGACTATGCACACCGTGTTCAGCGACCCCGATAACCCTTATATGCGTCCCATTAAATGGCCCAAAACTGCATATTTATGCCTATTTTTTACTATTTTCTGTGCAGTTTGCAATTTTTTCCAAAATAACTATTTGGCCGGACCAACTTTGTCTAGTTTCGTAGAGTGTTGGCACTGTGCTCGAACGGGTCTCTAAGGGCCTCGCTGAGCCTTCAACACCCATATCATACCATACAGCATAACATAAGTCCATGTTTTCTAAATCACCCTCAGTTAACCCTTCCCAAACATTATAAACAACCTCAACAGTAAATGAAGTACTATTACTAGATTTGAATTAAATTAAAAATATTTATATAAAATATCACTAAGATAAATCAAAACTAAATTCAAAAATTACGTCTATATATTCAAACTAACTTGACGCCATCCATGACTTCGGTATCTTTTGATTTGCTGAGTACAGGCGGGGTTTCCGCGCTATTTGGCCGGGCGGCCACTGCCCCGGTGAGCAGATATGGGGTATGGCAGAATGGGGGACTCTGGTTGTCGTCTTGGTGGCGCCCGTTTTGGTCCGGCCAGTGGGCGCGCCGCCAACTTTCGCCCGCGTTTCCGGTCGTCTGGATCCGATCTCATCGTCTCCACCATATTGTTGCCGGTCGTACTTATTGGCTGGCAATAATTGCCCCGCTCCATCAAAAATCAAACTGCAAATATTTAATTAATTATATTATAACAGGAAATAAAAATGCTCCACGGGAGCATGAAAATGTAATATGGGTGATGGCGGGTTGTAGCGCCGCAATGCAGCACGACAACAGCTTCGCTCAGCAATTGGATACTCTTCTTCTTCTTCTTCTTCAGATCTGGGCTCGTCAGCAAAATGCTATATGAGGGCACTTCAGCAAGCATCAGTCCAGCACACGTCTTCGCATGCCCATGATCCAAGACATCCAGGGGATGATGGGAATGGATCCAACAGCTCGGTAGCATATTTAAGGAATGATGCCACGCTTCCTTGTTGATCCGAGACGGTAAATTAATAGCGTGGCCCCTGGAGTGTGGAACCCATTCGCGCCGTTGACCAGACGGATGCCAGGGAGCACCTGTGGGGATCTCCATTTGATGGGGTCCATGTCCATCGGATTTCCCACGGAGGTGGTTCCAAACTCCCCAATTGGATACTCTCATCGTGTTAATCAGCGACCCCGATTTACTGTATATGGGCACCTCGAAATAGCCGTTTTTGGGACTTTTCCCAACTTTGACCCTGGACGAGGAACCACGGGCGCCATGCATCCCGAGGGTCACATCCGTCGGTTTCGGCGATATGCTCACCGTTTTCAGCGACCCTGATTTAGTATATATGGATACCTCCAAATGGCCGAAAATAGCCGTTTTTGGGGACTTTTCCCAACTTTGACCCTGGGCAAGGAACCACGGGCGCCATGCAGCCCGAGGGTCACATCCGTCGGTTTCGGCGATATGCTCACCGTTTTCAGCGACCCCGATTTACCATATATGGATACCTCCAAACGGCCGAAAATAGCCGTTTTTGGGGACTTTTCCCAACTTTGACCCTGGGCGAGGAACTACGGGCGCCATGTAGCCCGAGGGTCACATCCGTCGGTTTCGGCGATATGCTCACCGTTTTCAGCGACCACGATTTATTATCTAAGCGCACCACCAAATAGCCGAAAAACGCCGTTTTTGGGGACTTTTTGACAATTTCCTATGTTGGGACCCTAGAAAATTCTCAAAGTCCGAATGTTCGTGAGCCCATGTTTGACAGTCTGTAAAAATTGCTAGGGGCCGAATCAATAATCAATAGTGAACAGGTTCATGGTTTTGCTAACAAGATAATAATAGGTGAAAGTTGCACCCATAAGGCATGTGAAAAATCCTTTGGTGAGTTACGGGACATAAAGCGTAAAGGAGAAACATCAGAGGAAAAAAACCCGCCTAGAAAGTAGGTCTGAAAATGAAAATTTTCAAAGTTCATTTTTTCCGGGAAAGTTTGGTATCATTCGAAAGCTCTTGGCGTGAGGATTTCAAAAATGTAACATTTAGCTCTGCACTAATTAGTACTAATTAGTTACGCCTAATTAAGTGTTGTGAAAACACGCAAAGTGCCTTTTTGGCCCATATTATGGGGGGCTCTCCGAGCTCCCCCATGATATATATATATGTATATATATATATATATGTATACAAGTAACAAAAATGCTCCGCACAAAAGGGGATAATATGTGTGTTGGGCCTATGTCTGTCGTTTAATCCGGTTGAGAAAGAAAGTATATAAATCCGACACAGCAAGTTTGGGTGGGTGGTTCTATGGCGAAAGTTGTTCAGTGCGATGCGGGCCTTCATTTGACTCGAAATTTGACCACTTTTGAAAATTTTAATTTTTGACCCAAAATCGCCTAAGTCCCCACCCTACCCCACCACAGGCCTCTACAGCCACTTTAGGTACGCACTTCTATGACAAAAGTTGCTCAGTTCGATGCGGGCTTTCATTTGGTACCAAATTTGACCACTTTTGAAAATTTTAATTTTTGACCCAAAATCGCCTAAGTCCCCACCCCACCCCACCACAGCCCTCTACAGCCACTTTAGGTACGCACTTCTATGACAAAAGTTGCTCAGTTCGATGCGGGCTTTCATTTGGTACCAAATTTGACCACTTTTGAAAAATTTTAGTTTTGACCCAAAATCGCCTAAGTCCCCACCCCACCCCACCACAGCCCTCTACAGCCACTTTAGGTACGCACTTCTATGACAAAAGTTGCTCAGTTCGATGCGGGCTTTCATTTGGTACCAAATTTGACCACTTTTGAAAATTTTAATTTTTGACCCAAAATCGCCTAAGTCCCCACCCCACCCCACCACAGCCCTCTACAGCCACTTTAGGTACGCACTTCTATGACAAAAGTTGCTCAGTTCGATGCGGGCTTTCATTCGGTACCAAATTTGACCACTTTTGAAAAATTTTAGTTTTGACCCAAAATCGCCTAAGTCCCCACCGGCCACCCCCACCCTACCACAGCACTCTACAGCCACTTTGAGCATGCAATTCTATGACAAAAGTTGTTCAGCTCACTTAGCGCTTTCATTTGGTACCAAATTTAACCACTTTTGAAAAATCTTATTTTTGACCACTTGACCCCCTACCCGATTTACCCTTCAAACGGCAAAGTCGAGCCAGTCCAGCAAAATGGGTGGGTCGGACGGCAAAACGGACTCCGGAAATGAGCTGGGCGCACCAGAAAACCCCTATGGACAAAGTTTTGAGAGGCTATGCACAGTCCTATATGGTGTTCTTGGAAGTCGGTAGCGACTTGACCCTCTCGACAGCAAAGTGGAACCAGCCCAGCAAAATGGGTGGGTCGGACGGCAAAACGGACACCGGAAATGAGCTGGGCGCACCAGAAAACCCCTATGGACAAAGTTTTGAGAGGCTATGCACAGTCCTATATGGTGTTCTTGGAAGTCGGTACCGACTTGACCCTCCCGACAGCAAAGTGGAACCAGCCCAGCAATATGGGTGGGTCCGACGGCAAAACTGCTTACGGGAATCAATTCGCCGTGCCAGAAAACCTTTGTATGAAAGAATTGAGCTTTCTAAGTTGAATACACAGCGAGAAATTTCAATTTTTCATTTTTCGAATTTTCACCATTTTTGACCGGCCACTGTGGTCGCATGGGAAGTGATAGAGAAACGAGACTTAGCTATTTAGTTAGTTCAATATATGTAGTTTCTGAATATAAAAAGAAATCGGCTCCAGCTCTTAACGTCCGAGCTGCGCAGCGACCACAAAAATGGTCACTTTTCGCTCTGAGCCGACTTTGCGGCGCCGCTGCGGCGCTGTGGCGCACCTGCGGCGCAAAAAAAGTAGCGATTCTTAAATGGCGCATGGGGTACTACCAGACCCTATACCCCTTTAGGTCCGGCCTCCGCTGCAGATTACGTGAAAGAGGCGGAAAGTCAGGACAATACGACCATTAAATAGGAGAAACCGGAAAAAAAAACATCGCCGCCATAACCGGTCCGGGGCACAACTTTTTAACGGAAAGTGATACGGGGCTGAAACTTCGCACACATACTAAACTCGATGTGCTCTACAATTTGCGCATGAAATCTGCGCAGGATCTGCGCAGGATTTTGCGCAGCCTCTGCGCAGCTTATTTTACGGTGTCTCCAGGGACTTTTGACACATATTATAGGGGTCGCTGCCGCGACCCCTATGATATATTTATATTTATATATATATTTATATATATATACAAGTAACAAAAATGTTCCGCACAAAAGGGATGTGTGTTGGGCCTATGTCTATCCTTTATATAGTCAAGCGGGGAAAAACCCACTCGCCAATGCGGGAAAAAACCCACCCCCAGTGTGGGCTTACCGGTATGAGCTATCTAGGATTTTAATAGCCTATCTTGAAGAGCATCCAAAATAACCCTGGAGGGTGTATTTTTGTCGCTCCCCCTGCTTCCCAGCAAATTGTTTGGGACTTTGAAATTTTCGAAAATTTTGGCCCGTCCAAGTACCGAAATTTGGCAAACTTTGCATGGCCACCCTGAACTACTGGAAAGACTTAGACCAAAGCGGATTGTATGTATGTGTAGGGCATCTGTTGCGCATCATGATGATATATGCCACACTGCTCTAAGCCCTCCGGTGCGACCTGGGGGTGACCTAGAGTTGGCGGGAAAAAAACCCACATGCGGGAAAAAACCCACTTTTCAAAATTGAAAATTTTTCTAAGCATTAGCAGGAAAGGTCAAACGAATACATACATTTGTTTAATAGAGCCTATAGATTAGATTGGTTAAGGTTTTACCTGGGTTCGATATGTTATGGGAGGTCCAGGGGGTCAAAATCGGACATAGTGCCATTTCAAGCCAAAATTTCAATTTGGCCAAAAATGATTATTTTTGCCTTAAAATTGGTGTAGTTTGGCTCTAAATACAAGAAAAACACGTTTTCTATACGATAGGATGCTTAAACTGCAGAAAATAAACAATTTTAAAAAATTTCCAAAATTTGCCTATGTTTATGTGTTAAACATACCAAATTTTCAAAAGTCACTATGACCTCAATTTTTCAAGAAAAACTAATATATTTTGATGCAGTTGTACTAAAAACAACCCGTTCTTTCATTTGGAACGGTTAGAAATGCTCCTGGCAACTTGCCAAAAAATTTTCGGGGTGGGTTTTTTTCCCCGCATATGGGTTTTTTCCCGCAATGGGTTTTTTTCCCGCCAGTTTGGGACATTTTTTCTCACTAACGGCGCACCCTAGAGAGGTGTTCTATAGCTCATAAGAAAGCTTACGACTAGGCCTAGCAGCCTGTATAGTCAGTATTTCAATATCTTAAACCAGTAAAAAGTTCTGGCCAAAAATCTGAAAAGTGGTTTTTTTCCCGCTTGACTATATAAATTCCGGTTGAGAAAGGCATAAATCCGACACAGCAAAAGTTCCTCAGCTCACTTAGGGCATTCATTTGATTCCAAATTTGACCGCTTTTGAAAAATTTCATTTTTGACCGTAAATCGCCGAAGTCCCCACCTCACCCCATCACAGCACTCTACAGCCACTTTGAGCATGCAGTTCTATGACAAAAGTTAATCAGCTCACTTAGGGCTTTCATTTGATACGTACCAAATTTGACCACTTTTGAAGAATTTTATTTTTGACCGAAAATTGCCTTAAGTCCCCACCCCACCCCACCACCAGGGGCGCACCCCCCCCCCCCAGAAACCAGATGTAAAGGAAAAGTTTTATTGTCTGCGCGCAGCGCGGACATAAGACTTCAAAAATTTTCGCGCCTTCGGCACGACATCAACTTTTTGCTTAATTTACCCTTATTTCGGCGTGAAATTTAATGCATTTTTGCTTAATTTACGCTTAGTTTTGCTTTTCAATCCCAATTTTCAAAAATGTTTCAACTTCTGGGGTGCTTCGCCTTCCAGACCCCCCAAATTTTTCTGAGGTCCGCCCCCCGCGAAAAAATTTTCTATGTGCGCCACTGCCCACCACAGCACTCTACAAACACTTTGGGTACGCAGTCCTATGACAAAAGTTGCTCAGCTCACTTGGGGCTTTTATCTGACACCAAATTTAACCACTTTTGAAAATTTTTATTTTTGACCCAAAATCGCCTAAGTCCCCACCCCACAGCACTCTACAGCCACTTTGGGTACGCAGTTCTATGACAAAAGTTGCTCAGCTCCCTTAGGGCTTTCATTTGATACCAAATTTGACCACTTTTGAAAAACTTTATTTTCGACCATTTGGCCCTCCCACCCGACGGACCCTTCAAACGGCAAGGTAGAACCAGCCCAGCAATATATGCACGTCGGACGGCAAAACGAATACCGGGAATGAGCTGGGCACACCTGAAAACCCCTATAGACAAAGTTTTGAGAGGCCAGGTAAAGCCTACTATGGACCTCCTCCAGGAAGCGGTTTTCGATTTCACCCTCCCAACGGCCAGGCCCGCACCCAGGATTTTGAAAAGGGGGGGGGGTCCAAGGTAATATGCAACGGGGGGTCTGGGGGGCGGAGCGCCCCAGAACTTGAAAATTTTTTGCATTTTTGCCCAAAAACAGTACATTGGAGTTGGACGTTAATTTGTAAATTATCGCGCCGAAGGCGCAAAAATTTTTTAAAAATAGCTGTTTTTGCCATAAAAATAGCAAAAATTTTCCGTTTAGTCATCCCAAAAGGGGGAGGGTCTAGACCCCTTGAACCCCCCCCCTGGGTGCGGCCTTGCCAACGGCAAAGTGGAACCAGCCCAGCAAAATAGGTACGTCGGACGGCAAAAGGAATACCGGGAATAAGCTGGGCGCACCAGAAAACACCTATAGACAAAGTTTTTGAGAGGCCAGGGAGAGCCTACCATGGATCTCCAGCAAGCGGTTTCCGACTTGACCCTCCCGACGGCCAAGTGGAACCAGCTGGCATTTTTTTAGTGGGGGGGGGGCGGGGGGCCCCCCCAATTTTGGGTACCCCCACCCACTTTTCGCAGCACCCCCCCCCACTTTCGCCCCTCCCCCACTTTTCGGCAAGCCCCCACCCACTTTTTTGGGGGTCGCCCAAAAGAGTCAAAAAATTAGGTTTTTGAGGTCAAATTTTCAAAAATTTTCTTAATTGTTAGCTAATTTATGGACTTATAAGCTCATTTTAAGCTTAAAAACAGCGATTTTTTGCGTTTTTACCTTAAAAATGCTAATTTTTCGCTAAAAATTTCGGTATATTTTACCTTTGGGTCGCCCCCCACTTTTCCGAAGCCCCTCCCCCACTTTCAAAACCCTAAAAAAATGCCAGACCAGCCCAGCAAGATGGGTAGGTCTGACGGTAAAACTGACTGGGGGAATCGATTCCCCGTGCCAGAAAACCATTGTATGGAAGATTAGAGCTTTCGAAGATGAATAGACGGCGTGAAATTTCGATTTTTCATTTTTCGAATTTTTCGCCATCTTTGACGGGCCACTGTGGTCGCTAGGTTAGTGATAGAGAAACGCAACCTGGACCGTTAGTTAGTTCAATATATGTAATTTCTGAATATAAGAAGAAATCAGCTCCAGCTCGTAACGTTCGAGCTGAGCGACGACCACAAAAATGGTCACTTTTCGCTATGAGCCGACTTTGCGGCGCCACTGCAGCGCTGTGGCGCAGCTGCAGCGCAAAAAAAGTTGTGATTCTTAAATTCTTTAGAGCGTACTACTAGACCCTATAGCCCTTTATGTTGGCCCACCGCTGCAGATCACGTGAAAGCGGCGAACATTATGGACAATACAACCATCAAATAGGAGAAACCGGAAAAAAACATCGCCGCCATAACCGGTCCGGGGCACAACTTTTTAACGGTAAGTGATACGGGGCTGAAACTTCACAACCATACTAAACTCGATGTGCTCTACAATTTGCGCATAAAATCTGCGCAGGATCTGCGCAGGATTTTGCGCAGCTTCTGCGCAGCTTATTTTACACTGTTTCCAGCCACTTTTCACACATATTATATATAGGTGTCGCTGCCGCGACCCCTATGATACAAGAATAAAAATGCTCCGGTGGAGCATGAAAAATGCAATATGGGTGACATTCGGTTGTAAATGGACAGAGGACTAGGTTTTAAAACGTTAATATAGGAGGGACAGGTTGTAAATGTCAGAAGGACTAGGTTAAAAGCGCACTAATATGGACCAGCTTCGCTGAACAACCCATATTCGCGAAAACTGCCCAGAGTTTCTACCGGCTGCTGCTTGCTGTTGCTATGTTGCTTGCAGTTGTTCAGAAAATTGTACGATTTGTCAGCATGACCTTGCAAGTATATGTATATAGTCGTGCTCCTTATTAAACAACTTAATAATACACGTACATAATGTCAACTGCCTTTCGCATCAACTTAATACAAGATTCTGAGCTGACAGTGCAGAAAAAACACCTTGAACACCTTTCTGCCAGAACTGCATTGTTTATTTGGAATAAGCTTTTAATATTTCAAAATCGTCCCGCTTGCTTTGAAAGCTGAAGAATGTCTATAGATCTTACTCGTATGTCATGTGCGGTGGAGCATGAGTGACCGCGAATATGGGTTGTTCAGCGAAGCTGGTCCATATTAGTGCGCTTTTAACCTAGTCCTCCTGGCATTTAAAACCTGTCCCTCCCATATTAACGTTTTAAAACCTAGTCCTCTGTCCATTTACAACCGAATGTCACCCATATTGCATTTTTCATGCTCCACCGGAGCATTTTTATTCTTGTCCTATTTCATTTTTAAGGTTCTCAGTAAAAAGCAAAAACGTTAAAGATCTGTGAAAAAAACTTTAAATATTCCGCCAATCATTAATCGTCAACCGAAAGTACAGAACAAAGAAGCTTGAAAAGTTCCAAGTTCTTCCTTTTTCTCTATTTAGACAGAAATCCAACATCCAGTACCCATGGCTACAATAGTTTTAGTTGCTGTATATAGCATATTGCACTCTGTCTACTGCAACGCAACCAAATGCAAACTTTACTGTCACTGAAGGAAACTCATAAAACACAATTTGCAATGCTCTTCCGTACTTGTATACTAAATTTCGGACGATTGCAACTTACCAGTAGCTAGTTATAGGCCGTGCTGTACTTCAGCAGCACTCTACTGCAGCGCAAGCAGATGCAAACTTTACTGTCGGTGAAGGAAACTCATACAGAACGATTTGCAATGCTCTGCCGCACTTGTGTGCAAAATTTCGGACGATTGCAACTTACCTGTAGCTGGGGGGTCTGGGGGACGGAGCCCGCAGAAGTTGAAAAATTTTTGCAGTTTGCCCAAAAACAGTAGATTGGACGTTAATTTCTTGCAAAAAGAAAATTATCCCGCCGAAGGCGCGAAAATTTTTTAAAAATAGCTGTTTTTGCCATAAAAATAGCAAAAATTTTCCATTTTGTCATCCCAAAAGGGGGGTCTAGACCCCTTGAACCCCCCTGGGTGCGGCCTTGAAGATCCTTATGCAGCAAACCACGTCTCTCTAGCGTCTTCCCTGAGTCCTGTAGCTTTGACAAAAAATTGGCCATTTTTGGCCATTTTAGCGCCAAGTCCACTTTTGACCGGCCGTACAGATGGCCGGCCGGGCCGGGCAGCGAAAAAATATCAAAAAGGTTCACTTTCGGGGTATATACGCTCAGAAAAACCAAACTTCACCTGCTGAAAATGGCCAGATTGTTCTAACACTCCGACAGAAAATTGCATTTTTCCAAGCGTGACTTACACGAAAAAAAAAGAAACGGACCTAACTTGTCTGGAAGCGAAAATTTTCAAAGTTGGAAATTTTGACCAAAGCTTTTTTGCGACTTGTAGTACTCGTCGTGTAGATTCCAACGACACCAAAATTGTCCAGTTTGGTTGAGTATTTAGCTGGCACGGAGCTCGAACGTGTCTGCAAGGGCCGCACTGAGCCCTTTACACCCATATTATAGGGGAGCGCTCTCTATATACTTACAAAACAGGAAAGGAAACAAAATAGAAGACACTTTAAGAGACAGAAGTTCTGTCACAGAACTACGTACGTAATAAAGCAACACGGAAGTATATATATATATACAAGTAATAAAAATGCTCCTCCGGAGCATGAAAAAGTAATATGGGTAGTTGTGAGGTTGTAAAATCAAGAGAGGACTAGTCTTAAAAATGCGTAATATGGGGCTAGGTTCAAAAAAAGAAGAGGACTAGGTTGTGGGCGAATTGATATGGGCACAGCTTCGCCGAGCAACCCATATTCGCGGACTGAAAAAGTTATATATTTTTATACGTACCAGTGTTCAGATTTAGTTACGGCACGTAAATAATATACGACTATGATAAACGAGTTTTAGTGGAAGCAAACATTTCTTTCGATAAACTCTGAGCGTTTTAACCATTTTTAAGAAAAGTATTTCAACAATAACTTCAGGATCAGGACACTCTTCGACGATCTTCTATTTCTATTCAACCGTTAGCGTTACAATCATAGCTTTGGTTCTTTCTAGTTGCTTGTCGTAGTCCAGCACAACGAAATTATATACTATATAGTTTACGTATATATAACTGCTGGAATTGTAATTATTGACTGACATTAATTGCTTTGTATATGGCAATCGCCATGACGAAGCGTGAAAGCCCGCGAATATGGGTTGCTCGGCGAAGCTGTGCCCATATTAATTCGCCCACAACCTAGTCCTCTTCTTTTTTTGAACCTAGCCCCATATTACGCATTTTTAAGACTAGTCCTCTCTTGATTTTACAACCTCACAACTACCCATATTACTTTTTCATGCTCCGGAGGAGCATTTTTATTACTTGTCCTTCTGTCATTTTAAAGGTTCCCTTTCCAGCAGTGAGCTGACGCAGATAAGGAGCTTGAAAAATGCAATAGGCAGGGCAAATGTGAGCAAATGGACTATCATTTTTTTACCAAACATGACTACTTTTGAAGACTTTAATCTTTGACCCACGCCGGCCACCCACCCACAGGTCGGTGGGGCCACTTTATGTGGGTGGCATAATGACAAAAGTTGATCGCCTCGCCAAGGGCTTTCATTTGATACCAAACTTGACCACTTTTGAAGACTTTCATTTTTGACCCACACCGGGCCCACTGTGGGTGGAGCATCCACCCACTGGTCGGTGGGGCCACTTTTTGCAGGTGGTATAATGACAAAAGTTGATCGCCTCGCCAAGGGCTTTCATTTGATGCCAAACTTGACCACTTTTGAAGACTTTCATTTTTGACCCACACCGGGCCCACTCTGGGTGGGGCACCCACCCACAGGTCGGTGGGGCAACTTTTTGTGGGTGGCATAATGACAAAAGTTGATCGCCTCGCCAAGGGCTTTCATTTGATGCCAAACTTGACCACTTTTGAAGACTTTCATTTTTGACCCACACCGGGCCCACTGTGGGTGGGCGCTGTGGGTCAGGGGTCACATCCACCGACCTCAGCAGTATGCTCATCGTTTTCAGCGACCCCGATTTACTATATATGGGTACCACCCCAAGGCCGAAAAACGCCATTTTTAGTGACTTTTAGGTCATTTCTAGTAAAAGTGGGACTTAGAAACTTTTCGCCAAAACAGGTGAAAAAATGCAAAGTTTGGGCCCATCTCCTGAAAGCTCCAGAGCGAAATTAAAAAATCCCCCTCGTTACATTCCGCGCATAGTCCGAAATATTCAAATAAAACAAACCAAACCGATCTAGCTGCTAACCTGTGAAAAAAGTCGATCACAACCGAAGTACCAAAATAGCGAAAGTCCGAATTTGGGGCCTTGGCACAGAGCCAAAATTGGCCAGGTGCCAAAATGACCAAAAAAGGTTGCATGGGAGGACCCTGCCTACCAACATATAATAGTAGTATAGGACCAAAATGCCCATATCGTTCCAACACTGCGCTGACATAAGCACTTCCGAAAAGCGTTATTAACCGAGAAAAAAAACAAACGCACGGTAACTCCCGCCTAGTGCAAAATTTCGAAGTTCGGAATTTTAACCAAAAGTATGGTGGTACTTGTAGTACTGCTCGAGTACTTTACGACGGTAACATTTTTACCCCTCCCAGACCTCTAATTAGCTGGCACCAGGCCAACACTGTCTCCAGGGGGCCGCGCAGACGCCTTTATACCCATATTATGTAGGGGCGCTATCGCGCCCCTACATAATAAGTGCGCCGCAGGCGAAATTTTTTAAACATTTGTGAAATTTATTAAAATTGTGCTTAATTTTCACTCAAAATATACATATAAACAGCTGAAAAAATTGTCTAGGGGGGCCCGGAATGTCAAAGGAGGGGGCTCAAATCGCAAAGGGGGGCCCCGGGGCCCCTCACCTGGATCCGCCACTGTGGGAATGAGCTAGGCGCACGAGAAAACCCCTATACTGAAAAAACTGGGTACAGTTTGGGTACAGTTTTTTCAAAATTTTCGATTTTTAGAACCACCAAGCCAGATTTGGATTTTTTACTCCCCCCCCCCAAACCAAACAGGTGGTACACCTATGGGATGTCCCCCCCCAAAGTTTTGGGGGAGGGTTGAAAAAGGCTGGGGGGCTACCCACCCCCCCTACCCCCCACCCGCCTCCGCTTTACACCCATGCATAGTTTCACCAGAGGGGGGGTACCACCGCCCCCAACATGTTCGACCAACACCGTTACCCCCTCCCAGATTTTTCGACTTTCCTCCCCCCCCCACTTTTGGTTACCCCCCGAACCTCCGAACACTTTTTGGGACCAAAAAGTTAGCTAAATTTTGCCAAAAATGAGGGGAGGGGAACGATCCTGGCCAGATATCAAAAATCGCCCTCGTTAGGACATATAAACCCTTCCGTAGATCCCCGGAATGTCAAAGGAGGGGGCCCAAAACGCAATGGGGGGGGGCCCGGGGGCCCTCCCCTGGATCCGCCACTGTGGGAATGAGCTAGGCGCACGAGAAAACCCCTATACTGAAAAAACTGGGTACAGTTTGGGTACAGTTTTTTCAAAATTTCCGATTTTTTAGAACCCCCAAGCCAGATTTGGACTTTTTACTCCCCTCCCCCCAACCCACACAGGTGGTACACCTATGGGATGTCTCCCCCCCCCCAAAGTTTTGGGGGAGGGTTGAAAAAGGCTGGGGGGCTACCCACGCCCCAACCGCCTCCGCCTTACACCTATGCATAGTTTCACTCACCAGGGGGGGAGGGTACCACCGCTCCCAACATGTCCGACCAACACCGTTACCCCCTCCCAGATTTTTCAACTTTCCTCCCCCCCCACTTTTGGTTACCCCCCGAACCTCCGAACACTTTTTGGGACCAAAAAGTTAGCTAAATTTTGCCAAAAATGAGGGGAGGGGAACGATCCTGGCCAGATATCAAAAATCGCCCTCGTTAGGACATATAAACCCTTCCGTAGATCCCCGGAATGTCAAAGGAGGGGGCCCAAAACGCAAAGGCCCCCGGGCCCCCCCCCCTGGCGCCGCCACTGCTATGAACACCTGTGACAAGAATTCCTCGCCCAAACACTTAAAGAACTGTGCCAGATTAGAAAACGTAAAGCCATAAACTAGCTAACATTTGTGAAAACATTTACCAATTGCCCTTCACACCTTATTTGTTGCAGAAGTAATTACGTAAAGCCAAGTGAAAAAGAGAAAAAGAAGAAAAACAAAACAACTTACAACAAAGCTTAGACAAAGAAATTACAATGAAAAGAATAAAAAGCTAAAATTATCAGAACAAATGAGTTTCCTAGAAGTTTCTAGTTTTCAAAAAGAAAAAACACAGCTGTTGAAACAATAACAAAAACAACGCGAAATTCCCGTTTTCTTTGTTTTCTAGTGCTTCTGCTGATAATAAGAAGAGCTAATAGAACGAATAAACCACAGAAAAACGACTGTAAAGAGAATTAGAAAAAAAAAGAAAAAGGTGACACACCAATTGACGAAAGAAATGAGCAGGTGACACACTAAATGCTCGCCCTTAAAAGTGTAGCGCGGACCAAGAAGAAACCGAGGAGATAGCCCACATGGGAGGCATCCGACACCCATGTACCCACGAAATCAGGGCCTAGTAGAGAGAAGGGAAGAGGGAGGTTCAGGTTTTCATTCAGGATAGACAGTAAAGAATTGGCCCGGCCGGGGCATGAAGCATGGCTTATCGGCTTCAAAGTCAAAATGCTAAACCACTATTCCACTCCGATGTCGCCCACCTCGCTAAACTCTCATATCAAGCTTATCAATCATTCCTATACCTGCTTCCTTTACATCTCCTCTCGGGTTTCATTTAAGGTGCTGGTTTCCTTTCGGGTATTTTTGACTCCTACGGCTTTAATACTTTACGCAAAGGGCTAAAACTTACGAAATAACCTATTTCCGTGCTCTTTAACATTTTAGGACCAGTCCCGTATTCTTAGGTCAAAAGATAAGAAAGTTTTGGTTTTTGGCCTTAAGCTCCCAGTAGGTTGACAAGACACGGGATTGGTTGGTATGGCTGGAAAGAGGACTCAAAAATGAACAATTTTGCTCTTACAACCTTTGAGCTATCTCCAGTGGTTAAGTCAGTATAAGCAAAAAACTGTTTTTAGGGTCAAAAAATGGCCATTTTCGAGGAAATCAGTTTTTTCAAAATTACTGCCATATGTTAAGGACAAAATTGGCTTAGTTATACTCAATCGATACATCGTCCAAATGCACATTTTATGAATGCCTATTAGCCGGACTTTATTGCTTTCAGCTAGAGATTTGGCCGAAAAACAATTTTGGCAAAACTGCGATTATTTTGTTTCGAACATCGATTTCTCAAAAACTACTCGACGGATTCCGGAGATTTTCGGCAGAAAAGAAATTCGCACTTCTGCGGAGGGACGTTTTTCTTGATTTGGGGTAAAACATATTGAGTAGCAAGAAAACTCAATGCGAAGTTGCGAAATTTCGTGTTACTGTGCATTTGGCCGATTTTCTCGACGGTTAAGACCTGCTGAGCCAAATCCAAAAAAACGTCCCTCGGCCCATATGTCCTTCATATCGTGGCACAAAAAGAAGTTTTGGCCGATTCTTCAGTTTTGAGAAATCGATGTTCAAAAACTTTCATCCTGTTAGATGTCAGCTTGTCAGAAAATTTCTGCTATTTTGTTACTAATTTTGCCAGTTCTGTAACCTCATGTGAATTTACAGATAATAAGCTTTAAAACGATGTATAAAGCTCTTTGCAACTCCCAAAATTGCGAAAGTTATAGAGTTTCAAAAAAATCACCACAAAAGTACTGCACAAAAGGATACCACCACCTTAAGCTGCTGGTTTCTTTCGGGTATTTTTTACTCATGCGGCTTTAGTCCTTTGCGTAAATTACTACAACTTACGAAATAACCTATTTCCGTGCTCTTTAACATTATGGGACCAGTCCCGTATTTTTACGCCAAAAGATAGGAAAGTTTCGGTTTTTGGGATTAGGCTCCCATTAGGTAGACAAAACACGGGATTGGTTGTTATGGCTGGAAAGAGGACATAAAAATGAACATATTTGCTCTTACAACCTTTAAGCTATCTCCAGTGGTTAAGTCAGTATAAGCAGAAAACTGTTTTGAGGGTAAAAAATGGCAATTTTTTCAGTTTTAGTTTTTTCAAAATTACTGCCACACGTTAAGGACAAAGGACACCATTAGGACTTGCTGAGCCAAATCCAAAAAACGTCCCTCGGCCCATATGTCCTTCATATCGTGGCACAAAAACAACTTTTGGCCGATTCTTCAGTTTTGAGAAATCGATGTTCAAAAATTTTTGGTCTATATTCATCCTGTTACATGTCAGCATGCTGGAAAATTTCTGCGATTTTTTTGCTAAATTTGCCAGTTACGCAAGCTCTTGTGAATGTACAGATAATAAGCTTTAGAACGATGTATAAAGCTCTTTCCAACTCCCAAAATCGCGAAGGTTATGCCGTTTCAAAGAATCACCACAAAAGCACTGCACAAAAGGATACCACAACCCTAAGACGCGTCCCGCTAGACAACTTTCAACTTAAGCAAACGGTGGATAACTCTACCTGTGCAGTTGTAAAGAAATTTATTGCGGTCCCGTTCGAGATGACAAACTCAAATGTTAACTTCATGCTGTCATGATTAAATATAATCTTAATTGCTGTCAATTGCTGCTTCGAAGGAGGTAGGCACAATTTTCTATTCGGACAGACTGTCCCTAAATCCGGTGGAGTTTTCTACGGTCTTGCAAAGGTTCTGTCAAAGAATTAACTTTAAAAATTATATCAGATTTGATTACCGCCCTGGGAAATTAGATAAATACCTTGTGAAAATCAACAAACGGATGTTCAAATTGTACTACACTTGTGCACTTCCCAAATCATACAATTGAAAGCTGCGGAAACGGTAACAGCACGCCTTTTGAAGCAAACATTGTAATCTTTATGGCGGTCAATTTGATCCAGATTTCAATTTTCCGTTTCCTGTAAAGATTAATGTTATCTAAATAAGTTTTTCTGTTAATATTAAGTGTTCTGTTTCGGTCAAAATACTACAGGGGGAGACACCGTTGCTCTGGGGGAGGGGGCAGATTTCAGCACAGTAGATAAATTGCTAGTCAAAGTCGCTTTATACGACGGAAACCTACCTCGACTGCTGAAAATACTTTTTACAGTTGACATCTCAGAGCTCCATACACAAAAAAGCAAAATATTACGGGTGTAACTACCGCAATTTTTTGCTAGACCCCCCCCCCCCAAATGGAGGGGGGTTTTATGCAATCTGATTGGCTGTTGGCTACACCCCCCACCAAACGGCGAGCTCTTGGCTACCCACCACTAAATGGAGGGGGGTATGCGCTGTCGATTAGGTCGACCCCCCACCAGACGGGGGAAAATTCGCGTATTGTGGGCGGAGCACCGTTACGCAAAGCCTAGAAGAGAAGCCCACCAGTGGCTTACTCTTCTTCTTAATGCACTCTTGGTATTCACGAAGTTGTCAGGATCGATTAAGAAATTTGTTGTATTCAAATTCAAATTTAAAAGTCCATTAATGTGGAAATAAAGTCCTAAGTTATTGACTAAGAGTTTGTCTACTGACGAAAAACTTTGGACGTTGACCGTTAAAGTAATAGGACAATTGCGTTCTTGACCAGAAATAGATAAGGCATGGATCTTTTTTGTGCCCACTTTTATAATAGCAATATAATTCATGTTTTTATCCAGTTTATCTATACATAAGTTTCACTTGATATGTAACTCGTCATTTGGGTCATTTCTATGAACACACAGAATTGTTGGTGAACAGAGAATATCTTTAACCTACGAGAAAATGACGGCCACTGGGAAAGCTCAAGTAAAACATCACAAATTCGCTCACCGCGTTCAAGCACACAAGTCTCATAGCAGAATTTGCATATTCTTTCTACATGAGTCAAATTTGTAATTTTCATTTCTTCACAGTCTACACAGTCATATTGGTTATGGCTGGTAAAAGGGAGATTACGGTAATTTCTGCCAAGTCTCAGAAATTTTTCAAGTTTGATGGTTTTTGTATATATATATATATATATATATATATATATATATATATATATATATATATATATATATATATATATATATATGTATATATGTATATATAATATATATGTCGTAGGTAAAAATGAAATTCAGAAAAATATCATAATTTCCTAGCACTTGCCAGGTAAATGTGATATTTCAGTTCTCTCTAGAGAACCTTGATATGGACAAAGAATTTCACATTTCTCTGAAGACTGTTTAAGAGAAACTTGATATGGTCCTTCTTTTTGATGAAATTAAGAACTAAAGAAAAGAAACGTAATTATAAACTAGGACGTTATATTACAGTATGACCAATGACCTCTGACTCCTGACCTTAATTGCAAGGGTGTTTCAATTGTACCGATTTGTAAGAGTAATTGTAAGTATGTATAAGTTCACTATATAATTGTTATGTGAAATTTGCAACAAGTTTGGTATGTTTCGCAAATGCAGGTATAGTATGAAAAGCATTTTGTAGCTTTAGTATCTAATTTTTTGCTTTATTAAACTTATTTAAACTTAAGTTTATTTAAACTTTATATTTACACTTGGCTTTCGTAAATATCGTGTTTATTTTTGCAAATGTCAGTTAATCAGCATTCAACAGCTCCATATCAATCTTCTTTAACTGATTCTAATTTTAGCCTGTTGTTTATTCTTGTTCACTGTTTTAAAAATAAGAGTTATTTTGAAATAACATGTTGAAATAATTAAAGTTTCTTCTATTTAATGTTTTAAGTTTTTTAAAGGGGACCGACCCAGGGGAACCAAAACATTTTTGGCTCAGATTTTGGATAAGAGCTGTATATAGAGGTTTTCTGGCGGTGCTGAGCACGAATCTGAAATCCGTTTTTGATTCAGCTTTTTTGTTATATAGCTCAGTAGATTACGTAAGCTAATACTGAGCTAACAAAAAGCTGAATCAAAAAACGGGTTTTAGATTCGTGCTCAGCAAGGAAAACCTCTATATACAAGTTTTAAACAAACTCGAAAGCAAAAATCTTTGGTTCCAATTGGTCCATCCTTAAAAACTTAAAAATTTAAAATTATAAAAATTTTATTACCAGTTAATCATTGTTATTGTTGTTGCTATTGCTGCCTTGCTGCTGCTACTAAACTTGCTTTTTTGCAAAAATAGTAAAAAGTCTACTATTAAAAGTTTTGTTTTCGTCAGATATTAAATGTTGACTAAGCTACATCAGAAATTAATCGAATACCGGTAATATTGAAATTCCTATTGTCGAAATAAATTTCTCTGTACAAAACAATAACAGTTTTCCCTAGCACGCTTCAGTGAAATTTGAAAAGAAATGCAAGTCTTTGTCCATATCAAGATTCTCTAGTGAGAACTGAAATATCACATTTACCTGGCAAGTGCTAGGGAATTATGATATTTCTCTGAATTTCATTTTTACCTACGACATATATATATATAATATACATATACATATATATATATATATATATATATATATATATATATCAGTTATTTTGGTAAATTCTTTGGTTATGATTAGTCAGCTATATATTTGAACTACTAAATGAAAAAGGTTCATCTGTACCAGAAGAGAGAGTGTATTGACATGATAATTTTCTCTGTCTGTGCGGCTTAGATGTATATAGGTACACTACAGCACAACTATGTAAAGAGGTTTACCTCCATCCCACGCCAACTTTTTGTCTTTTTATTCCAGCAGCGGAATATATTCCCGGTGTTATAGCATGTAATGCATGTACGCTGCTGTTATTGTCTTTAGCTGGGCTGAGCTGGTATGTTTATTTTTTGGAGTCAACGGAAATTGATCAAAGCAACCCCGTAGGCTTTCAGAAGAATCCGATCCAAATTTAATTCTGAAGCTTCATCGAATTTTATCATAAAAATTTTCCAAAAAATATCAATACACTCTGGCGTTATTTATTTCTGAAATACCCCATCGATTAGAGGAGGTCCATGCATAGATTAAACAGTAACAAACATTGAAACCGATCGAGTTTAATAGCAGCACATTGACAAACGCCAAACTACTGTCTCTACGTTTGAAATTTAAGCTTTACCCTCGGCTACTTTGAATGAGTCCTCTTCCCACTTTTTTTGCCAAGACACTGAACATTAATCCACTGAGAACTAGAGATGAGGACGAGCCAGACTTCCGGCTCGGCTCGGCTGGGCTCGCGGTCATACCCGACTCGGCTCGGCTCCCAAAACTTGAAATTTAAAATTCTCCCGATTGCATCGAATTTTACTTTGCTGAGTTCCTTGTTGTCTTGGTCAAATTGCTTACTTACAGTACTAGTAATAAATATGGTTTTAAGGTTGTGTTAATAACTTGAGCTGTACTAGTATATACGGTTTAATTTACATATTCTCAGCAACTAGCCTTAGCCTCT
>JASAND010015518.1:0-36025 GCA_030248195.1 Trissonchulus latispiculum
TCCCGATTCAAAAATTCGAGATTTCCGGTCAGAGTGGTTTCTTCCAATTTTTGAACTTTTGGCAGTTACTATACAGTTATGACTATATTCATTCGAAAGATCTCATTGAGCTTCTACATTTTTGCTTTTTAAAGTAAGTTTCTAGCTTTTCTCTACCGTGAGATATAGCCAATTTTCTTGTTTTGGCGTCGAAAACTTGTCATTTTTGCAGAAATCAAATTATCCAACATTTCTTGAACTACACCAAGCCGTAAAATCAGACTAAAGGGCGTCGATCTGAAGGTCTCACAAGGGACAAATTATCCTACGCATGATCGTCTTCCAACTGCTATCCTGTAGGCTGCTATCAGAAAAAATGTAGTTTTTGCAAAAACACGACCAATTGTCTTCCAAAGATTGTGGAGCATTCACCATACAAGCTGGAGGCTTGCTACTGAACAAATGTGTTCTGCACAAATATACCCAGGGACGATTTTTTTAGTTGCCTCGATTGGTGCTTTCTAGCTAAAGTAATCGCTTGACAAATTTGGAGAAAGTAGGCAAAATACGGGTTACGCACACATTTCAGCTTATTTCTCTATAACGAAGAGCGATTTCACAATAAATAAAAAATCGTCCCCAGCTATTTCATGGAGGTATCGAATGATGTAACCGATGTCTCGCGAAAAAATTTACTTGAGTCTGCAAAAATTCTGGAAAATTATACTTCTTGAATGATGTATGAATGAGTAATAATGGTGCAAACTTTATGTGACCAAAGGGAATCACCACCTTAAATGAAAGCTTAATAAAAGTTTTGGAGGAATTACATTCAACAAGGCCATCCATAAATTGAGCATGAATAATGTCATGTCCAGTTATTCGCTGCATAATTATTATGTTAACAGTGCAACATGGTTCTTATATTATCGTTCTATCTCTAGGTAACTCCTGACCACACTTTCCACAATAAACAACTCGATGCTGTTGACGAAATGTTTGGTAAGACCGCTTTTCTAGCGAATGTCGATCCACATGAAGACATTGGTTTGCTATAACAAGTGTAAATTTCCACAAAGATAAATTCACAATTTTTACAGGGTTCATAGTTTAACAGGGCAGGTAAATTTATGCATTTTTACAAATGTCCTTCAATCAGAGTATCCCTTCCTTTAATTCTAGTCATATTAATGTTACAAGTTAAATGAAAATTTAATAAAAGTTTTGGAGGAATTACACATTCAACAAGGCCATCCCATAAATTGAGCATGAATGACATTATGTCCGGTTATTCGCTTGCATATTTATTATGTTAATAACAGTGTAACATGATTCTTGTATTGTCGTTCTATCACTAATAAAAAGGAGAGGTGTAGAAATATGGTAGCAAGATCTCTTCATCAATTGCTTGTAGCACAAAAGTCTTGTACCTCGACAGTCTGCTACACTTGAAATTTCTTTTCAGGTAGGTATTACGGAGATA
This sequence comes from Trissonchulus latispiculum, assembly GCA_030248195.1. Lineage (NCBI taxonomy): Eukaryota > Metazoa > Nematoda > Enoplea > Enoplida > Ironidae > Trissonchulus > Trissonchulus latispiculum. The sequence goes on from JASAND010015518.1 coordinate 1,463, forward strand.
AAATTGTGACTATGTTGTTGAAAGTACGCAGTACAACAGATAATTTAAGTTCGTGACGCTGTAAAATAACGTACAACACTCCTGTTTGTGTAACCTGTAGTGGTGTTGAATAATAGGATTGTTAACAAGATTGGAGTTCTATGAGACCTGTAGGTGGATCAGTAACAAAAGGAAATGCACTTAACACTACATCAGAGGACCAGGTATTTTGTGTAACGATTGAATTCTCAGAAAATCAATTCTCTTGAACTATCGGGACGTTGCAATGGACAAAACCTCAACAAGTTATTAAAAACAACGTCAAATATGTTTTAACCATCCCTTAAAGAGCGAACAATACAGTACTACTAGCAACACAAAACGAATCCAGATATGAAACAACACAAGATAGTAATAAACAAAAAATATTTTTACACAAATTGCAATCAACAAGCCAGCAGGTAAGTTAAAATACTGTCTGCTGGCTAAAATACAACCAAAGTCCAATTAACCAATAAGGATGACCAAAAATAACATATACTGCAACCAACATATTAGTCATATTTCGTAGTGGTCCGTTGCTGTAATGCCAACACCTACAAGAATATCTTTACTTTCAACCCTGTCAATAAATCTACATGGGTCTATTCTGTTAGTAATTAAGCGAGGGAATGTGAACACAGATGTATTGTTACTGACGTATGCATTTATTTCCTTGATGAGTGTGCATTTATTTTCACAGCTCGTTTCTCTAAACAATGTCTTTAGTATAGTTCAAGCGATGGCAGTATGTGTAGTCGGCATCATAAATTTCACCACTTTTAATTAATTTTTTGCTAACTAAATCAGTTGCTGTTTGAAGTTGAAAGCGTCGATGCAGTGGTGTGCTGGAATGTGCCCTATAAACGTGTAACAAACTTGCCGTCCTAACATTACGTTTACTACATTTAATACGCTGGGAAAATTAATGGTCACCCTAAATTTTTCAGAATTTTCCTTACTTTTGCTCAAGTTTAACTTATTATTGCTAACGGATTAGTTTTTGTATGAACATGAAAGTGGCCTGCAGTGGAGTCTGGAATGTGCTCTATGGGTGTGTACTAAGATTATAATCATAAATAATGTTTATTATATTTTATTCCGCTAGGAAGATAATTGTAACCTTAATTTTGGCAATTTTCACTATCCTTTTCTAGCTTTGATTTATTACTGCTAACTAAGTAGATGCTTCATGAAGTTGAAGGTGTCGTGCAGTGGTGTTAGAAATGCGCTCTATACAGGGATATCAAGCTTTTAGTTATCACTTTATGTTTACTATATTTTATTACACTAGGACAATAGTTGGCCACCTTAATTTTGATAATTTAGCTATTTTTCCTCAAACTGTAATTAATTATTGCTAACTAACTAATTGTTGTATGAGTTTCAAAGCATCGTGCAGTGGTGTTGGGAGTGTGCTCTACAAGACGGTATCAAACTTTCAGTGATAGCTATCATGTTTTATTCCGTTATAAACTAACACTAGAAGTTTAACATTTTCACAGCAACTTTATCATACTTTCATTCTACTGTTAAATTTGTGTGAGGGATTAAAAAGTTAAGGACTCACACAAATTCATCAAGACACCATTGAGGAATTAACCCAAAGACTATTAATTAAGCTTAAATTTCAAATACTTGATGGCAAAAAATTTCATCCAAATGAACATTTAAGGAATCATAAAATAAGCCAAATACTATTAATTAATCACATAAGCTTTGAAGAATCAAACATTATCCCAAAAGCTATTGAGGAAACTATGATAGCCTATTAATCATTCAAGAAATCTTGTATGTAGAATTAAAAGTTAACCCAACGTTTCAAATACTTGACTGTGAGGAATTGGAAATTTTACCAAATTTTCAAATATTTGGTTTTGAGGAATCGAAAATTAGCCCAAAACAATTAATCATCCAACAAGTGAGCTTTGAGGAATTTTAATTTATAATTTAACACTTCAGGAATCCTAAATTGGCCCAAACCCATTAATGATTCATCACACAAGCTTTGAGGAAGCTTATGTTAGCCGAAATCAATTTATAAGTCAAGTAATTAACTTTTAGGAATCATATATTATACCACACAATATCTTTCTTAAGCTTTTGAGGAATCAGAAATTTGCCCAAACACTCACTTAATCTTTTTTATGCAATTAAGTTTGAAGAATCAAAATAAGCCCACATAATTTCTCTCCCAAACTTTGAGGAATCAAAGATGAACCCACACCATTACATGTAATCATGTTTTGAGGAATAGTATATCATCCCCAAAACCCAATAATCTTCCATCACATCGGATTTAAGGAATCAAAAATTAGCCCACATCAATTTCATGTTGTTTTGATTTTTGAGGAATTAATTATTTACCCAAAAGCGATTATATACATTTGAGAAATCCCAAGCAAGCCCAAAAGCAGTTAATTTTTCTTGAGAAATTAAAAAATATACCCATAAAGCTATTGAGAATAGAGTGTCGTAACCCAAAAGCAATTAAGGCAGATCAGTCCAAAAGCAATTAATCTTGAGAGTGGCCTCACAAGCGAAAATTTCATGCTCAGCAATTGAACAGATTGCAACAATTTAAGAGCACACTGATAAGTCCAAGCAGATGGTAAGATAGGTCTAACGCCAAATGGTAAGCTATATCATTAATTCAACCCCATTAATTCTTGAAAAGGTCATTGACAGCTAAGTGTCAAATGTAGACAGATCCGGGCTTATCCCAGCTGGTTTTTAATCCCAAAAAGCTCCCAATAGTGCAGCCCTATGCAGTTAGAGTGAATTGGGATTGATTTGAAACTAGCATTAATTTTCATTAATTATGCTGTTACGGGATAGCTAGGTGGACCCCCCGTTGGGTGCCGCTCCACCGGTAGCTTGGCAGATGTCGAATGATTAGCCTGCGGCTGCTTTTGTGTTAGAACTGAGCACTACTTCACTCATTAAGTCAGCTAAATTAGAAGGATTTCCCTGGCATGGCCCAAACCAACCTAACATGCTGCATGAAAAGAGGCAATATTCAACTTTGTAAATATCAGGGTTGGAAATTGGACAATATTTTCAGTGTCCACGTCCACGTTTGTCCACATAAGGTCTTGTCCGTCCGCCGCACATGCCCGCGGTCCACGATTTAAAATTTTGTCCACCAGTGCCCACGTTTCAAAACAAATTTTCTTTTAGTAATCCTAGTTTTGATTCTATAAAGCGTGGATTTTAAAAAATTATGTTTTTCCTTTTTAGTGTGCTTTTAAGTTGGTGTTTTTTCTGGAAATTCACTTTTTTGCAGTATAAACACGTTATCTTGGGTTTTTATAGCATTTTGTACCATATGTAGTATATTGTTTTCGTCTATTCCGGAGAAGAAACTAGAAACATGTATTACTTTTCGCTTCGTACATTCGTCCAAAACACTGAACGTCAATATTGAACATCAAAATCTTGCGAAAATTTCCAATGGCGGGAGATCTGGGGAGCGGGGTCTTCCAGACGTTGAGAATTTTCAAAAATTCCTACAAATCCAGGTCAGAAAACCTGTACTTTTCCAATGTAAGCAGATATTTTTCCACTCAAAATTGGTAGAAATGAAAATGTACATTAGAAGCCAAAACACAGGTCTAAAGTTACGAGTATGTATTTAAAATATATTATTTAGAATTTAAAAATGTAATGGTTAATGATTGCTCTAAGAAACGCTGGTATTGGCAACGCTGAGTCGAAATCGAACAGAAGTAAAATACATATGGATGAAACCATTGCGCTCAAGGCGCAAAAATTTTTTCGAAATAACTTTAAACTTCACTAAAATGAATATGCATTTGCTTCTTCAGCTAAAAATTTAGTGTTTTTAATTTTTTACTTTTAAAAAGTGCAAAATTACAAAAGTTAGATTTTCAATAAAACTTGATGAAAGGTTTTTTGGCCTATTTCTTTAAAGATTAAATGGTCGGATTAAACGGATTAAAAACCAGCCGGATTTAAATTTTAACGGCTGTTTCTTTAATGCAGGATTAAACGGGATTAAACAGATTAATTAACTCGTTTAATCCGACCATTTTATAATCCTCGGATTAAATGACTCTCATTCTTTAATCCGTTAATCCGTTTAATCCGCCAATAAAGAAACAGCGATTAAAAATTTTAATCCGCCAACTTTTAATCCGTTTAATCCGCGTAGCTGTCACGAGGATTAAAAACTAGTTGTAAATGCAAGAGACGGGATTGGACAGATTAAAAATTAAACTTTAAAAGAAACAGCGGATAAGCAGGTCGGATTAAAATTAACTCTTCCATTTTTTAATCCGAAGTGTGAATAAAAGAACAGGATTATTTATTTAAAAATTTTAATCCTAGGTGAATTAAAGAAACTGGATTACGAATTTAATCCGCTTAACTCGTTTAACTAGGTGGATTAAATGTTTTATCGGTTTAATCCGAGGTGCTGTTTCTTTAACGTCACCGGATTAATTTTAATCTTATCCGTTTAATTCTTCCTAAAGAAAGAGGGCCTTTGAGATGAGTGGCAGGTGTCTGCAATTTTTGGATTGGAATTTCGCTCATTCCTCCCCTGCAATAAGAATAAGAAATCCATGGGTCTATTTCTTTAAAGATTAAAATGGTCGGATTAAACGGATTAGAAATCAGACGGATTAAAATTTCGTAACTGCTATTTCTTTAATGCTGGATTAAACGGATTAAACGCTTTAAAATAAACTAGTTTAATCCGACCATTTTTTAATCCGAGGATTAAACGAGTTGATTTTAATCCGTTTAATCCGCCATAAAACAGCAGTTATTAGAAACTTTAATCCGCCAATTTTTAATCCGTTTAATCTGGGTAGCTGCACGGGGATTAAAAACTAGTTGGAAAAGACAGGCGTTGGATTAAACCGATTAAAATTAATTCTTTAAAGAAACAGCGATTAACTAGGTCGGATTAAAATTGTCTCGTTGATTTTTTATCCGAAGTGTGAATAAAGAAACAGGATTAGATTAAAATTATAATCCTAGGTGCATTAAAGAAATAGGATTAAATTCAATCCGTTTGACTCGTTTAACTCGCTGGATTAAATTTTAATCAGTTTAATCCGAGGTGCTATTTCTTTAATGCGGATTAATTTTAATCTAATCCGTTTAATCTTTAAAGAAATAGGGCCCATGTAATAAAATTGGCTTTCAAACTTTTAATTGGTGCTATTGAAAATTTAAACTATGTTTGTTATGTGAACTCATGAACTTTGCTGTGACAATCACGTGCGTATTTGTTGGCTCTAAATGACTGTATGCAAATTAGTTTTGTGCCTTAGGTTAAGTTAAGGTTAAGTTAAGTCATTAGGTTAAGTCACTATAAGCAATAAAACTAGTTTTTTAGGTAAAAAATGGCCATTTTTGAGGAAATCAGTTATTTGTAATGTAGTGGGACTCGAATATTTAATAATCCAGTATTATGTCAAGATTATGTCAATTATTATGCTACTACTTGAGTGGCAGATTTTCCGACTTTCCTATTTGAGAAGCTCGCCTCCTTTTCTAGAGCCAACTTTTCAATTAAGCTTTGAGCAAGCTATTAATACGTTTATGCCATCTTAGTCACTGTTGATAGGCGGGGGGCAGATACTGTCAGCTTAACGACGGTAGCTGCCTTGGAGTGACTGAGGCTACTTCAGCTGTGCTGACCCTGGCCAATAACCGCACGCTCAGTCTGGCTTGGGTTCCATGTTTTCTGTCCATGGCCTTCGTTTCTCCGCTCCTTTGACTGCCTTTCTGAAGCCTGGTGATAGCAGCATCTGTCGGGTCTGCTGTTGCACCCTTCGATGCTGAGCCAAATACAAAAATACAAAAATGTAATGTAATGGGCTCATGGGCAATGCCTGCACAACTCCTGCACATGTGCAGGCTAGGAAAAATTTACCCCCGCGCAGCGCGCAGCAAAAATTTTACCCCCGCGCAGTAAAATTTTTACCCCCGCGCAACAAAGCGCATCAAACTTTTGTCCCGCGCAAAAAAACCTTTATCGCCGGCGCCGCGCAGCCAACTTTTTACCCCCGCTAAACAAAGCACGTTAGAACTTTATCCCGTACAACGAACGTTCTAACTCGCAGCAAAATTTTTACCCCGAGCAGGAAAGTGCCTCAATATTGTCGTCCGCGCAGCAAACTTTTATCCGCTGCGCAACAAAATTTTACCCCGTGCAGCAAAGCGGTATGAAGATTTTGTCCCAGCATTACAAAATTTTTACCCCGCGCAACAAAGTGCATTAAAGTTTTAAACCATGCATCCAATTTTACCCCAAAAATTTTATCCCCTGCAACAAAATGGTCGGAAAATTTCTTGGTCGGCTTGGCGCTCTTGGCGAAATTTCCATTACATTTATTTAAAACGTTTCAGGTCGCATTGACCATTACAATTCCTTTTTTGTATTTTGCACCACCAGCGTGTTTTCGTTTATTTTTGTTTTAAATTATAATATATATTGTCTTGTTATAGCTGGAAAGAGGGCTCCAGAGTATACATTTACAACCTTTGAGTTATCTCTAGTGGTTAAGGCAGTAAAGCCCCAAAACTAGTTTTTTGGGGTCAAAAATGGCCATTTTTGAAGAAATCAGTTTTTCAAAATTATTGCCAAATCTTACAGACAATTTTAACTTGTTTAACGATACATCGAAAAATCAGTGCATAATCCAATTGCACATTTTATCAATGCCTATTCGTTGGAGTTCGTTGCTGGACAATTCACCGAAAAACCATTTTTAGCAAAACTGCGATTATTTTGTTTTTGAACATCGGTTTCTCAAAAACTACTCAATCGATTCGCTTGGATTTTTGGCAGAATGAATTCTTCACACTATTGCGGAGGGATATTTTTCTCGGATTGAGCTAAATGTCTCCAGTTACGAGAAAACTGAATTAAAAGTTGCGAAATTTCTTGTCATCTCACATTTGCCGGATTTTCTGGAGTATTGAGACTCGCTGAGCGAAATCCGAAAAATGTCCCTCGGCCCAGCAAAATCCTTGATATCAGGCACAAGAAGAAATTTTGTCCGATTCTACACTTTTGAGAAATCGATGTTCAAAAATTTTTGGTCAACCATATTCCGCCGGTCACATGTACGCATGTGAGAAAATTTTTTCTATTTTTCTGCTAATTTTGCTAGTTTCGTGAGTTCGTGTAAATGTGCAGCTTTTAAGCTTTAAAACGATGTATAAAGTAACGCATAACGTTAAAAACGATCTTTCCAACTCCCAAAACGGCGAAAGTTATTAACGTTTCGAAAAGTCACCAGCAAAAAGCCCTTCACAAAAGGATACCAGCACCTTAAATTAGTTTCGACTTTTTATATTACTTGATTAATAATGCTTAATGCTAATTGAATTTTAAAAACCGAATGAAATAGAGCTACATTCGTAAAATTCCCTTGCTATTTAGCAAAACCAGAGAATGAAAATTTCCGTATTTTTGTGAGAGATTCATCAAAAATCTTAAAGGATTACGTAAGTTCGCAAATCTTTCCGACAAAGGGACAAAAACGGAACTTTGTAAAAACACAGTCCACTCCTATCGTGAAAAATTCGAAATTTGACCCAAGCGCAGTGAGCTCGAAGTCTGTGCAGGCTAGAGCCAAGTTCATTGCCCATGTATGATGTAATGTAACTATAGCAAATTCGAATAAATTTCAACGACAATTGCGCTTTTAAAGCCAAAAAACACGCGAACCCGACCAGCACCTTAAGCATTGTAATTATTATGAAAAAATATGAACATTAGTGTTCCTATTCCCAGCAAACATCAAGTACGTAATATAATATCACACGAACGCCTGCAAGGAGTAGGCTATCGCTATATTATTAAAGCTATTTAAAAAGAAATAGAGGTCAGCAAAGCTAAAAAGTCACATAAAATGATGTCAGAACAATAAAATATAACAATAGAAAACTAAAAATAGCCAACATAAAAAACGATTATATATATTACGCTAAGTTGAATTTTAACGCTTTTTATAAAAAAAACGGAGTGACGAAAATTTTGTCCACATTTGTCCGCGTTTGTCCACGTGAATTAAACCTTCTGTCCATGTCCACTGGACCCCGCGGGTTCCCGCGTCCACCTTCCAACTCTGTGCAATATTAAAGTTCAAGCTAAATTTATCATACATAGATTAGGACCTGCTCTTGCGATCTAGCATAATGTATAACCTGTTATATGGTTCGTTGTAAATCTTTAAGCCATATTTCAACCACCTATGAAGACTTCAAGTCACTTTCAAGTTTCGTTAGTATTGGTAACTCTTGGTTAATCACTCCTTAGTTACATGAAATTACTGTTAATAAAATTATTATTATTAGAACAAACTTTGAACAGAATTTCAAAATTCTCAATTTCAATAGTGTTTATCTAACAAATTCTCTGACCTGGAACAAAGAATTAGTCAATACCCATCCCGATATAGTGTGCATTTGCGAGAGTTGGTTGACCTCTAATTATGATAACTGTCTCTTTCATTGCGTAGATTCACACAGTGTGTTTCGTAGTGTTCGTATCAATGGGTTGCGTGGCGGAGTGGTTATAATAGTAAAATTGTAATTGTAAAAAGGAAATTCTCTCGGCTCTGTCCAGTAACTAAAAAAATGATAATGTTATGAAAGCATCTTGTCTTGGCTAGAATTTGCCAACAAACACTTCAAAAATGTTAACTAATTCTATTAGCTTACTGTATAACTCCCTTCAAAGAGTGCACCCCCATCGGAAAAAAATCACGCAGCTGGGTTTTTTACGTGCTAAACATAGTCAGCAAATTAATCCCTACGTAGATTTATACATTGTTTCAGGGTTCACCCATTGCAAAGATTCCGCCTCCGGCGGAAAATAAAAATGACACAGAAATCGCGTAAGTATAGCTATAGTATAGCAATAGCTAAGTCTATCGTTAAGTCTAACAATCTATATATGCGTATTTTTGTTTGTTAGTATTAACCACTTATATGTGGAAGTGTTTTAGTAGCGTTACGTCATGCTTTCTGAAGTAAATATTTTTTAAACATTTTTTCTACTTTTTCAACTATGAAATTTATATCAAGCAATTAAAATTAAGTTAAATTAAATTTAAATTAAAATCGGTGAGCTAGAGGCATTCCAGCATCAGAGCGAGGAGACGCTTAGTTTAATTCATCCCATTGTAGTTTGCGGTTGTCTGCGTCCCTGGAACGTAGACCAGATAGTTGAGGAAGCTTACGAGGCAATTCCAGGCACTGAGGACTTTGTGCCTAAACATTTCCCCTGGAAGTGCGACAGTTGTACTGAGCAAGAGGTGTTGGTCTTCTGCCTGATTCCAGAAGGTACTGACTTGTGGGCGTCTGTTGAACACGACAGCTGTTCACTAGACCTGTATTGGCCTTAAACGGAAACGGAGCTCAGAGGATTCGAACTCACGACCTAACGCGGACAAATCCCGGATTGGGTAGACCAAAACCAGGCTACTTAGTCCGACGGATCTAAGAGTCGACCGAGTCGTCTCGTCTGTTCGCTACTGCTGTTAGTGCTTTTAAATTAGTGTGAGTGTTGCTGAGATTAGGGTACCACCGACCCCGGTGCTCTCTCTCAGCCTATTCAACTTTCACTCTAAAACCAGTGCTTACCAGTGCGATCTTTCGGAGCCTAAAATTATACAAACTTCGTTCGTTTAATTTCAGCCCTCCGCACTACAATTTCAATGAAATAATTTTACTTCCTAATAACTACTTTAGGTAATAGCCCATGAAATCTCAAATTTCAAAGCTCAGAACCGGAAATAGACCGGATATTCGATTACTTTGACACCGGTAAAATGAAAGTAGTTTCCCAAATATTCACTTTCATTCAACACGCAATTTTCGTCCAAATTAGACAAAACTTCGTATATGGATTAATTTCGACCCGCTGAATCCAAAGATTTAATCAGCGAAACTGTACAACCTACCCATCTTGCTGTGCAATTTTCGTGACCTAGACATCCGGTTACCTGACATGGACCGGATGTGACTGGATTTTCGGAGATGTCTTGGGCCAAGAACCAATATGCTAGAGTATAAATCAATCAGCATTCTCTTTCCGAATCTGAAGCGTTTTTATCGATTTGGCATCCGGTAACCGGTTATAGACCGGGTATGATGGTTTTACCAAATTCTACTCCTCCTGATGTTTCTAAAAATATATACTTTATATAGACTAACTTCAAACGTTAACTCAGGACTTTGGTCAGACTTTAGTCCATTCTGAAGGTTAAGCTCAAGTCAAAGTCCTAAGTTTGACTAGAAAATCGCTTTGTGGAATGAAAATGAAACAGTGAAAGGTAAATATTTTTAGATATTTAGAAAGCGCACAGCTCACCGATTTTAATTTAAATTTAATTTAACTTAATTTTAATTGCTTGATATAAATTTCATAGTTGAAAAAGTAGAAAAAAAATGTTTAAAAAATATTTACTTCAGAAAGCATGACGTAACGCTACTAAAACACTTCCACATATAAGTGGTTAATACTAACAAACAAAAATACGCATATATAGATTGTTAGACTTAACGATAGACTTAGCTATTGCTATACTATAGCTATACTTACGCGATTTCTGTGTCATTTTTATTCCGCCGGAGGCGGAATCTTTGCAATGGGTGAACCCTGAAACAATGTATAAATCTACGTAGGGATTAATTTGCTGACTATGTTTAGCACGTAAACCCAGCTGCGTGATTTTTTTCCGATGGGGGTGCACTCTTTGAAGGGAGTTATACAGTAAGCTAATAGAATTAGTTAACATTTTTGAAGTGTTTGTTGGCAAATTCTAGCCAAGACAAGATGCTTTCATAACATTATCATTTTTTTAGTTACTGGACAGAGCCGAGAGAATTTCCTTTTACAATTACAATTTTACTATTATAACCACTCCGCCACGCAACCCATTGATACGAACACTACGAAACACACTGTGTGAATCTACGCAATGAAAGAGACAGTTATCATAATTAGAGGTCAACCAACTCTCGCAAATGCACACTATATCGGGATGGGTATTGACTAATTCTTGTTCCAGGTCAGAGAATTTGTTAGATAAACACTATTGAAATTGAGAATTTTGAAATTCTGTTCAAAGTTTGTTCTAATAATAATAATTTTATTAACAGTAATTTCATGTAACTAAGGAGTGATTAACCAAGAGCTACCAATACTAACGAAACTTGAAAGTGACTTGAAGTCTTCATAGGTGGTTGAAATATGGCTTAAAGATTTACAACGAACCATATAACAGGTTATACATTATGCTAGATCGCAAGAGCAGGTCCTAATCTATGTATGATAAATTTAGCTTGAACTTTAATATTACACAGAGTTGGAAGGTGGACGCGGGAACCCGCGGGTCCAGTGGACATGGACAGAAGGTTTGTCCACGTGGACAAACGCGGACAAATGTGGACAAAATTTTCGTCACCCGTTTTTTTTATAAAAAGCGTTAAAATTCAACTTAGCGTAATATATATAATCGTTTTTATGTTGGCTATTTTTAGTTTTCTATTGTTATATTTTATTGTTCTGACATCATTTTATGTGACTTTTTAGCTTTGCTGACCTCATTTCTTTTTAAATAGCTTTAATAATATAGCGATAGCCTACTCCTTGCAGGCGTTCGTGTGATATTATATTACGTACTTGATGTTTGCTGGGAATAGGAACCATAATGAACATATTTTTTCATAATAATTACAATGCTTAAGGTGCTGGTCGGGTTCGCGTGTTTTTTGGCTTTAAAAGCGCAATTGTCGTTGAAATTTATTCAAATTTGCTATAGTTACATTACATCATACATGGGCAATGAACTTGGCTCTAGCCTGCACAGACTTCGAGCTCACTGCGCGGGGGGTCAAATTTCTAATTTTTCACGATATGAGTGGACTGTGGTTTTTACAAAGTTCTGTTTTTGTCCCTTTGTCGGAAAGATTTGCGAACTTACGCAATCCTTTAAGATTTTGATGAATCTCTCACAAAATACGGAAATTTTCATTCTCTGGTTTTGCTAAATAGCAAGGGAATTTTACGAATGTAGCTATATTTCATTCGGTTTTTAAAATTCAATTAGCATTAAGCATAATTAATCAAGTAATATAAAAAGTCGAAACTAATTTAAGGTGCTGGTATCCTTTTGTGAAGTGCTTTTGTGGTGACTTTTCGAAACGCTATAACTTTCGCCGTTTTGGGAGTTGGAAAGATCGTTTTAACGTTATGCGTTACTTTATACATCGTTTTAAAGCTTACAAGCTGCACATTTACACGAACTCACGAAACTAGCAAAATTAGCAGAAAAATAGAAAAATTTTCTCACATGCGTACATGTGACCGGCGGAATATGGACCAAAAATTTTTGAACATCGATTTCTCAAAAGTGTAGAATCGGACAAAATTTCTTCTTGTGCCTGATATCAAGGACATGTGGGCCGAGGGACATTTTTCGGATTTCGCTCAGCGAGTCTCAATACTCCAGAAAATCCGGCAAATGTGAGATGACAAGAAATTTCGCAACTTTTAATTCAGTTTTCTCGTAACTGGAGACATTTAGCTCAAACCGAGAAAAATATCCCTCCGCAATAGTGCGAAGATTCATTCTGCCAAAAATCAAGCGAATCGATTGAGTAGTTTTTGAGAAACCGATGTTCAAAACAAAATAATCGCAGTTTTGCTAAAATGGTTTTTCGGTGAATTCTCCAGCAACGAACTCCAACGAATAGGCATTGATAAAATGTGCAATTGGATGATGCATCGATTTTTCGATGTATCGATAAATAAGTTAAAATTGTCTGTAAGATTTGGCAGTAATTTTGAAAAACTGATTTCTTCAAAAATGGCCATTTTTGACCCCAAAAATAGTTTTTGGGTTTTACTGCCTTAACCACTAGAGATAACTCAAAGGTTGTAAATGTATACTCTGGAGCCCTCTTTCCAGCTATAACAAGCAATATATATTATAATTTAAAACAAAAATAAACGAAAACACGCTGGTGGTGCAAAATTTTTAAAGGAATGTAATGGTCAATGCGACGCGAAACGTTTTAAATAAATGTAATGGAAATTTCGCCAAGAGCGAAGCCGACCAAGAAATTTTCCGACCATTTTGTTGCAGGGGATAAAATTTTTGGGGTAAAAATTGGATGCATGGTTTAAAACTTTAATGCACTTTGTTGCGCGGGGTAAAAATTTTGTTGTGCGGGACAAAATCTTCATACGCTTTGCTGCGCGGGGGTAAAATTTTGTTGCGCAGCGATAAAAATTTGCTGCGCGGGACGAAATATTGAGGCACTTTCCTGCTCGGGGTAAAAATTTTGCTGCGAGTTAGAACGTTCGTTGTACGGGATAAAGTTCTAACGTGCTTTGTTGCGCGGGGGTAAAAAGTTTGCTGCGCGGCGCCGGCGATAAAGGTTTTTTTGCGCGGGACAAAAGTTTGATGCGCTTTGTTGCGCGGGGGTAAAAATTTTACTGCGCGGGGGTAAAATTTTTGCTGCGCACTGCGCGGGGGTAAATTTTTCCTAGCCTGCACATGTGCAGGAGTTGTGCAGGCATTGCCCATGCGTGCATTACATTACATTTTTGTATTTTTGTATTTGGCTCAGCATCGAAGGGTGCAACAGCAGACCCGACAGATGCTGCTCTCCGCAGACTACAGAAAGGCAGTCAAAGGAGCGGAGAAACGAAGGCCATGGACAGAAAACATGGAACCCAAGCCAGACTGACGTGCGGTTATTGGCCAGGGTCAGCACAGCTGAAGTAGCCTCAGTCACTCCAAGGCAGCTACCGTCGTTAAGCCGACAGTATCTGCCCCCCGCCTATCAACAGTGACTAAGATGGCATAAACGTATTAATAGCTTGCTCGCAAAGCTTAATTGAAAAGTTGGCTGCAGAAAAGGGGGCGAGCTCTCAAATAGGAAAGTCGGAAAATCTGCCTTTCAAGTAGTAGCATAATAATTGACATAATCTTGACATAATTTTGGATTATTAAATATTCGAGTCCCACTACATTACAAATAACTGATTTCCTCAAAAATGGCCATTTTTTACCTAAAACTAGTTTTTTGCTTATAGTGACTTAACCTAATGACTTAACTTAACCTTAACTTAACCTAAGGCACAAAACTAATTTGCATACAGTCATTTAAGCCAACAAATACGCACGTGATTGTCACAGCAAAGTTCATGAGTTCACATAACAAACATAGTTTAAATTTTCAATAGCACCAATTAAAAGTTTGAAAGCCAATTTTATTACATGGGCCCTATTTCTTTAAAGATTAAACGGATTAGATTAAAATTAATCCGCATTAAAGAAATAGCACCTCGGATTAAACGGATTAAAATTTAATCCAGCGAGTTAAACGAGTAAAACGGATTAAATTTAATCCTATTTCTTTAATGCACCTAGGATTATAATTTTAATCTAATCCTGTTTCTTTATTCACACTTCGGATTAAAAAATCAACGAGTTAATTTTAATCCGACCTAGTTAATCGCTGTTTCTTTAAAGATTAATTTTAATCGGTTTAATCCAACGCCTGTATTTTCAACTAGTTTTTAATCCCCGTGCAGCTACCCGGATTAAACGGATTAAAAATTGGCGGATTAAAATTTTTAATAGCTGTTTCTTTAATGGCGGATTAAACGGATTAAAATCAACTCGTTTAATCCTCGGATTAAAAATGGTCGGATTAAACTAGTTTATTTTAAAGCGTTTAATCCGTTTAATCCAGCATTAAAGAAATAGCAGTTAAAATTTTAATCCGTCTGATTTTTAATCCGTTTAATCCGACCATTTTAATCTTTAAAGAAATAGACCCATGGATTTCTTATTCTTATTGCAGGGGAGGAATGAGCGAAATTCCAATCCAAAATTGCAGACACCTGCCACTCATCTCAAAGGCCCTATTTCTTTAAAGATTAAACGGATAAGATTAAAATTAATCCGCATTAAAGAAACAGCACCTCGGATTAAACCGATAAACATTTAATCCACCTAGTTAAACGAGTTAAGCGGATTAAATTTAATCCTGTTTCTTTAATTCACCTAGGATTAAAATTTTAATCTAATCCTGTTTCTTTATTCACACTTCGGATTAAAAAATGGAAGAGTTAATTTTAATCCGACCTGCTTATTCGCTGTTTCTTTAAAGTTTAATTTTAATCTGTTTAATCCGTCTCTTGCATTTACAACTAGTTTTTAATCCTCGTGCAGCTACGCGGATTAAACGGATTAAAAGTTGGCGGATTAAAATTTTTAATCGCTGTTTCTTTAATGGCGGATTAAACGGATTAACGGATTAAAATTAAGTCATTTAATCCGAGGATTAAAAATGGTCGGATTAAACGAGTTAATTTCAATCTGTTTAATCCGTTTAATCCTGCATTAAAGAAACAGCCGTTAAAATTTTAATCCGGCTGATTTTTAATCCGTTTAATCCGACCATTTAATCTTTAAAGAAATAGGCCAAAAAACCTTTCATCAAGTTTTATTGAAAATCTAACTTTTGTAATTTTGCACTTTTTAAAAGTAAAAAATTAAAAACACTAAATTTTTAGCTGAAGAAGCAAATGCATATTCATTTTAGTGAAGTTTAAAGTTATTTCGAAAAAATTTTTGCGCCTTGAGCGCAATGGTTTCATCCATATGTATTTTACTTCTGTTCGATTTCGACTCAGCGTTGCCAATACCAGCGTTTCTTAGAGCAATCATTAACCATTACATTTTTAAATTCTAAATAATATATTTTAAATACATACTCGTAAATTTAGACCTGTGTTTTGGCTTCTAATGTACATTTTCATTTCTACCAATTTTGAGTGGAAAAATATCTGCTTACATTGGAAAAGTACAGGTTTTCTGACCTGATTTGTAGGAATTTTTGAAAATTCTCAACGTCTGGAAGACCCCGCTCCCCAGATCTCCCGCCATTGGAAATTTTCGCAAGATTTTGATGTTCAATATTGACGTTCAGTGTTTTGGACGAAATTGTGTACGAAGCGAAAAGTAATACATGTTTCTAGTTTCTTTCTCCGGAATAGACGAAAACAATATACTACATATGGTATTAAATGCTATAAAAACCCAAGATAACGTGTTTATACTGCAAAAAAGTGAATTTCCAGAAAAACACCAACTTAAAAGCACACTAAAAAGGAAAAACATAATTTTTTAAAAATCCAGGCTTTATAGAATCAAAACTAGGATTACTAAAAGAAAATTTGTTTTGAAACGTGGGCACTGGTGGACAAAATTTTAAATCGTGGACTGCGGGCATGTGCGGGCGGACGTGGACAAGACCTGCGTGGACAAACGTGGACGTGGACACTGAAAATATTGTCCACTTCCAACTCTGATATTACAAAGTTGAATATTGCCTCTTTTCATGGCATGTTAGGTTAATTTGGCCATGCCAGCAGAATCCTTCTAATTAGCTTAATTTAATGAGTGAAGTAGTGCTCAGTTCTAATCATTGGCAGCCGCAGGCTAATCATTCGACATCTGCCAATCTGCCTGCGGAGCGGCACCCAACGGGCCTTCTACCTAGCTATCCCGTAACAGCATAATTAATGAAAATTAATGCTAGCTCAAATCAATCCCAATTCACTCTAACTGCATAGGGCTGCACTATTGGGAGCTTTTTGGGATTAAAAACCAGCTGGGATAAGCCCGGATCTGTCTACATTTGACACTTAGCTGTCAATGACCTTTTCAAGAATTAATGGGGTTGAATTAATGATATAGCTTACCATTTGGCGTTAGACCTATCTTACCATCTGCTTGGACTTATCAGTGTGCCTAAATTGTTGCAATCTGTTCAATTGCTGAGCATGAAATTTTCGCTTGTGAGGCCACTCTCAAGATTAATTGCTTTTGGACTGATCTGCCTTAATTGCTTTTGGGTTAATATTGGATTCCTTAATAGCTTTATGGGTATATTTTTTAATTTCTCAAGAAAAATTAACTGCTTTTGGGCTTGCTTGGGATTTCTCAAATGTATATAATCGCTTTTGGGTAAATACTCAATTCCTCAAAATCAAACAACATGAAATTGATGTGGGCTAATTTCTGATTCCTTAAATCCGATGTGATGGAAGATTATTGGGTTTTGGGGATGATATACTATTCCTCAAAACATATTTACATGTAATGGTGTGGGTTCATCTCCGATTCCTCAAAGTTTGGGAGAGAGATTATGTGGGCTTATTTTGGATTCTTCAAACTTAATTGCATAAAAGATTAATAGCGTTTGGGCAAATTTCTGATTCCTCAAAGCTTAAGAAAGATATTGTGTGGTATAATATATGATTCCTAAAAGTTAATTGCTTGACTGATAAATTGATTTCGGCTAACATAAGCTTCCTCAAAGCTTGTGTGATGAATCATTAATGGGTTTGGGCCAATTTAGGATTCCTGAAGTGTTAAATTATAAATTAAAATTCCTCAAAGCTCACTTGTTGGATGATTAATTGTTTTGGGCTAATTTTCGATTCCTCAAAACCAAATATTTGAAAATTTGGGTAAAATTTCCAATTCCTCACAGTCAAGTATTTGAAACGTTGGGTTAACTTTTAATTCTACATACAAGATTTCTTGAATGATTAATAGGCTATCATAGTTTCCTCAATAGCTTTTGGGATAATGTTTGATTCTTCAAAGCTTATGTGATTAATTAATAGTATTTGGCTTATTTTATGATTCCTTAAATGTTCATTTGGATGAAATTTTTTGCCATCAAGTATTTGAAATTTAAGCTTAATTAATAGTCTTTGGGTTAATTCCTCAATGGTGTCTTGATGAATTTGTGTGAGTCCTTAACTTTAATCCCTCACACAAATTTAACAGTAGAATGAAAGTATGATAAAAGTTGCTGTGAAAATGTTAAACTTCTAGTGTTAGTTTATAACGGAATAAAACATGATAGCTATCACTGAAAGTTTGATACCGTCTTGTAGAGCACACTCCCAACACCACTGCACGATGCTTTGAAACTCATACAACAATTAGTTAGTTAGCAATAATTAATTACAGTTTGAGGAAAAATAGCTAAATTATCAAAATTAAGGTGGCCAACTATTGTCCTAGTGTAATAAAATATAGTAAACATAAAGTGATAACTAAAAGCTTGATATCCCTGTATAGAGCGCATTTCTAACACCACTGCACGACACCTTCAACTTCATGAAGCATCTACTTAGTTAGCAGTAATAAATCAAAGCTAGAAAAGGATAGTGAAAATTGCCAAAATTAAGGTTACAATTATCTTCCTAGCGGAATAAAATATAATAAACATTATTTATGATTATAATCTTAGTACACACCCATAGAGCACATTCCAGACTCCACTGCAGGCCACTTTCATGTTCATACAAAAACTAATCCGTTAGCAATAATAAGTTAAACTTGAGCAAAAGTAAGGAAAATTCTGAAAATTAGGGTGACCATTAATTTTCCCAGCGTATTAAATGTAGTAAACGTAATGTTAGGACGGCAAGTTTGTTACACGTTTATAGGGCACATTCCAGACACCACTGCACGACGCTTTCAACTTCAAACAGCAACTGATTTAGTTAGCAAAAATTAATTAAAAGTGGTGAAATTTATGATGCCGACTACACATACTGCCATCGCTAGAATCCAGGCCAGAAGACATTGTTTAGAGAAACGATCAGGAAAATAAATGCACACTCATCAAGGAAATAAATGCATACGTCAGTAACAATACATCTGTGTTCACATTCCCTCGCTTAATTACTAACAGAATAGACCCATGTAGATTTATTGACAGGGTTGAAAGTAAAGATATTCTAGAAAGGGCATTACAGCAACGGACCACTACGAAATATGACTAATATGTTGGTTGCAGTATATGTTATTTTTGGTCATCCTATTGGTTAATTGGACTTTGGTTGTATTTTAGCCAGCAGACAGTATTTTAACTTACCTGCTGGCTTGTTGATTGCAATTTGTGTAAAAATATTTTTTGTTTATTACTATCTTGTGTTGTTTCATATCTGGATTCGTTTTGTGTTGCTAGTAGTACTGTATTGTTCGCTCTTTAAGGGATGGTTGTCCCATATTTGACGTTGTTTTTAATAACTTGTTGAGGTTTTGTCCATTAATTTGTCCCGATAGTTCAAGAGACTTGATTTCTTGAGAATTCAATCGTTACACAAAATACCTGGTCCTCTGATGTAGTGTTAAGTGCATTTCCTTTTGTTACTGATCCACCTACAGGTCTCATAGAACTCCAATCTTGTTAACAATCCTATTATTCAACACCACTACAGGTTACACAAACAGGAGTGTTGTACGTTATTTTACAGCGTCACGAACTTAAATTATCTGTTGTACTGCGTACTTTCAACAACATAGTCACAATTTTATCTCCGTAATACCTACCTGAAAAGAAATTTCAAGTGTAGCAGACTGTCGAGGTACAAGACTTTTGTGCTACAAGCAATTGATGAAGAGATCTTGCTACCATATTTCTACACCTCTCCTTTATTAGTGATAGAACGACAATACAAGAATCATGTTACACTGTTATTAACATAATAAATATGCAAGCGAATAACCGGACATAATGTCATTCATGCTCAATTTATGGATGGCCTTGTTGAATGTGTAATTCCTCCAAAACTTTTATTAAATTTTCATTTAACTTGTAACATTAATATGACTAGAATTAAAGGAAGGGATACCTGATTGAAGGACATTTGTAAAAATGCATAAATTTACCTACCCTGTTAAACTATGAACCCTGTAAAAATTGTGAATTTACCCTTGTGGAAATTTACACTTGTTATAGCAAACCAATGTCTTCATGTGGATCGACATTCGCTAGGAAAAGTGGTCTTACCAAACATTTCGTCAACAGCATCGAGTTGTTTATTGTGGAAAGTGTGGTCAGGAGTTACCTAGAGATAGAACGATAATATAAGAACCATGTTGCACTGTTATTAACATAATAATTATGCATGCGAATAACTGGACATGACATTATTCATGCTCAATTTATGGATGGCCTTGTTGAATGTGTAATTCCTCCAAAACTTTTATTAAGCTTTCATTTAAGGTGGTGATTCCCTTTGGTCACATAAAGTTTGCACCATTATTACTCATTCATACATCATTCAAGAAGTATAATTTTCCAGAATTTTTGCAGACTCAAGTAAATTTTTTCGCGAGACATCGGTTACATCATTCGATACCTCCATGAAATAGCTGGGGACGATTTTTTATTTATTGTGAAATCGCTCTTCGTTATAGAGAAATAAGCTGAAATGTGTGCGTAACCCGTATTTTGCCTACTTTCTCCAAATTTGTCAAGCGATTACTTTAGCTAGAAAGCACCAATCGAGGCAACTAAAAAAATCGTCCCTGGGTATATTTGTGCAGAACACATTTGTTCAGTAGCAGCCCTCCAGCTTGTATGGTGAATGCTCCACAATCTTTGGAAGACAATTGGTCGTGTTTTTGCAAAAACTACATTTTTTCTGATAGCAGCCTACAGGATAGCAGTTGGAAGACGATCATGCGTAGGATAATTTGTCCCTGTGAGACCTTCAGATCGACGCCCTTAGTCTGATTTTACGGCTTGCGTAGTTCAAGAAATGTTGGATAATTTGATTTCTGCAAAAATGACAAGTTTTCGACGCCAAAACAAGAAAATTGGCTATATCTCACGGTAGAGAAAAGCTAGAAACTTACTTTAAAAAGCAAAAATGTGAAGCTCAATGAGATCTTTCGAATGAATATAGTCATAACTGTATAGTAACTGCCAAAAGTTCAAAAATTGGAAGAAACCACTCTGACCGGAAATCTCGAATTTTTGAATCGGGATTGCGCGAAGGGTGTTAGAACACTAAAAGAACTTTTTTCGGAAAGTTTCATCAAAATTCATCTTGACTTACGCCGCCAAACAACAATATGTGCCCAAAAGAAATCACCACCTTAACTTGCAACTTCTATTAGCAAAAATTTAATATAAATTGTGTGAAGTATCACTAAAATTAAGGCGTGCAAACAGTCAATGTAAAACACCCTTGTGTGTAAGTTCATCGGTCTAGCTAGCTAACTTGATCTGTAAAATGAATCTAAATCAGTATTGCTTGATTCCATTGTCGTAACCGGTTGGGTATATTTCGTCTCTTTATTAAATTGCTTTGTACGCCACCCACTCGTCATAGTTGGTTAGATGGATCATTCCTGTGGAACGATGGTTAGTCTTTATTATTAGTTAGGTAAGATTCACGGCGACTCTTGGATTAGGCCACGGCTTCGCAATACTACCTGCAATCGTCCCGCCATCCATAATTCAGGTCTAGTCCAGGCAGTAGGCCTGAATTTTACAAATGGCGACCGTGACAGTTGACTCTGTCTGGCGTCATTCAAAATTTTGAAAATTTTGAATTTTTCATTTTTGACGATTTTGCGATTTTTCTGATCTTTGCGATTTTCTCGACTTTGATTAGTTATTTTACTTCATTTGGTCTAGTTTTGATGAAATTTTATTGATTCGATTGAGCTTTGTTCCTGCACGTCAGATTTTAAGCTGTAAACAGCAGCCATTTTGTGACGAAAACATTGCATTTTCGAAGTTTGGATTTTCGACAAAATAACGGTTAGTTTTTGTTTAAAACTGTTAGTTTGAATTAAATTTGATTAAATTTAGCTATTTCAGTTGTTTTTTGTTGATTTTGACAACTTTCGAAAATAATTGTGATAAGCCAAGCAATTATGAACCAAATTCAGTCTATTTCAAAGTTCAAGCCCGTCACGTTGGTCGGGGGGAATCTCCCCCAACCACAGGTGTAGGTGTAATCCCCCGGGTTCGAAGAAGCCGTCCCTCTCCCCTGGGAAAAGGGTAGGGGAGCGAAAGGGAACCTTTAGGGCAGCCTTGTGAGCGTACCCCCCCCCTCAAATTTTCACCCCCCCTCCCCTCCCCCCGGGAATTTGCCACGAAGAAATCATCATCTGGGGTGTAACTAAGTTGAGGGTGGGCGCTCTCCTTTAGGGGAACGGTTGCCAGCCAAACTTTCGGATAGGTAAATTAATAATTTTAGTTAATTATCTAGCGTAGTAAGGCTTTCTGGCTAACTCCCAGAATTGCCTTTTTAAAAGGATATTCTTTATTATAAATTAGGGGTTTAAACTTTAATTTTTTGTTTTAGGTGTATTATAGTAGTATAATGGCCTGGGCACTCGAACAGCATGCCAAGCAGCGTCCCCCCATGCTCGCAAAATTTAATTTTGCTAGGTTTGACGATTTTTGGCGGAAATTGAGTCATTTCTAAAGGACCCCATTTCGAAAATTTTTTTTTGAGCCAAAAAACTTAGAAAATTTTTGGACCCCCCCTAAGATTGGTCATACTGTTCAGAAATGAATTCTCCATCATTTTCTGAACCTCCCCAGTAGCTATTTTTAATTTTTCAATCGGTGAAAAATTTTCTAGGACCCCCATTTTCGTGATTTTTGGTAATTTTTGACAATTTTTCAATTTAGGTGGAAAAATAAAAATTTCACCTAAAATAATCGAGCATTAGCATTTTTAGGCCAGAAAATATACGTAGATTCTCGGAAAAATAGTGCCCTCCCTCCTTGAAGTCGGAATTTTCCAGAAATTGCGTTTTTTGTTACATACCTCTAGTGCCCATTTTTGACCTAAAATCCCCCCATTTTTCCAATTTTTGAGAGACCAACGGTATTTCTAGCCCAACCAAGGTTTATTTCACGTTTGGTGAGCCATAACGAACCAGTACAGCGAGGTTTTGGCGGAAAATAACCGATTTTCTAAAAAACCCCTCTGACAAATTTTATTTTTGAGTTTTGGACATAGCGTATTTTGTGAATACCCCCCAAAGTGAGCTTATTTTTCGGTCAGGAATATTTTTAACAGCATCGGTACGTGTAGTACGTCCTATTATTCAGTGATTTCGCTGGATTTTCCAAAATTTTTGGTCTAGATCGGTCATTTTTCGATTTTTCGGGTTTTTTGTCGCGGTGCCCCCCCCCTAAGGATTTTTGTAATTCGGGTTTTTCTTTTTTGTTTGGGTTTATTCTACGGTCAAAAGCTCGACCGTAGACCAATATTATTGCAGATTTAGTAGTCATAACCGTAGCTTCGTGGATTTTCGCCCCAAGTGTGTTTTTTTCCGGTATTAGACCGTGTGCCCCCCATAATGTGTTTTTCTCCGACTTGGTTCTTTTTGTGTTTTGGTTTATCTACGACTAAAAGCACGGTCGTAGATCACTTCGCTGAATAATTTGCTACGATTTGGTGTAGTTTTTCGTAGTTTTGCTCGGATTTTCTTTTTTTTGTACGTAGTGTGTTTTTTTTGCGATTTTCGACGATTTTGGTCCAACCTGTAGTTAATTTTTGTGTTTGATCAATCTACTACTAAAACAGAAGGTGTAGATTTTCTATACGTATAATTTGTAACGATTTGGGACAGTTCTCTTTATATTTGACTCAATTTAGCCAACTGCAGCGAACATTTTTTTCCCACGAGTATGTACGTATAGCGCAGCGAACTCTGTTTTTGCGATTTTTTTGCGACTGTTGTGCATCAACTTACAGTGCTATATTCTAAGGGTTCAAACGCAAGATGGCTGAGTTTAAAACGTATATGGTTGTTTTGAAAAGCCTCAGTCCCTACAATGGCAGAGAGACTACTCTTACACCTGGTGAATGGATCACTAGTTTTGAAGCAATTGTCCAAGCTTTTGCAATCCCTGAGGACAAAATGCGGGCTCTTCTTTTGTCGAAACTTAGTGAGAGCGTCCTTCATAAGATTTCCTCCTTGGGTTTGCCTAATACGTATGAAGAATTGGTTCAACGGTTGAAATTTCTTTATGATCCGGTTACGAGAACTGCGGCGGAACATTCTCGGGATTTTTATGTACGTATGCAAAATGAGAATGAAAAAGTGCAGGATTATGCCGCTGAATTGGAAGTTCTCGCTCGGAAAGCTTTCCCTAATGAGACTGAAAAAGGCAAAGCCACTAATATTTTTGAACAGTTGCGTAAAGGTTTAAGACCTGATCTCAAAACATTGGGTGTTTCCCTTTTGGCAGATTTAGAAGGCTGGGGACAAAGCATGGAGAAGTTGCACAAAATAGTGATTCAGCTTTCAAGGTTGGAGGAGGAAAAGGAAATGGATCAGTCTACCTCCCCACCCGCTTCTGCAAATGAAATCAAAAACAAAGCTGCGGTGTTCAGTGTTTCTGCCAATGTTAGGACTGACACTGATGATGTTTTAGTCAAACTTGAAGCGCAACTTTCTGAAGTATTACGTAAACATGAGCAATTGAAACAGGAATTAGAAGCTGCTAGGTCGAGCAAAACAATATCTGAAGCTCAACACGCAGTTGCAGCATCAACATCTAGAAATGTTTTTACTCTTGCTGCAGCTCAAACAATGCATGCCAACCCAGCGCAGACATCGACTTCACAGCAGCAATTTTGTTATCAAGATGCGCAGCAGACTTTACGTGATTTAAGTGATGTGACTTGTTTTACTTGCGGTAATTTTGGCCATATGTCTCCAAACTGCGCGATGCGAAGTCAATACAGCAACTCAAATTATCGGTACAGGCGCAGAGGCGACAATAACGTTCAAAGGAGTGGTAGAAGTTCACAAAGTTTGGTAGACTCTAACGATCAAAGCTTACAGCATTTGTCCTATGATCAGCAGCAACAGGCGCAACCTCCGGTTTCTTACATTGTACCTTTGAATGGCAATAGTCAGAATTTTCGGGATGTGGGTGGCGTAGCACCCCTTGCCCCCACAGTTAAGTTGCCTCTAACTGAAGGAAATTCTACCCCCATTCCAAAATGTGTTTCCAATTCTGATCCTAAAGTTTGTTCATTGATTGCGAATTCGGAAAACATCGTGGAAAGTTTGATGAGAACGTATCCAGCTCAGAAGACAATTACGTGTAATCAGATTTGTTCAGTGTTCTCTACGTATGCTGGAGTTGTTAAGTCCAACCTTCCACCAAATCACAGTTTTGGTCGTACAAATTTGCCCGACCCCCCTCGTTTTCAGAGTTTTTCAAGTACGTATGCACGTACGTCTTTCCCAACTCCTCACGCTTCGAATGGTTTTTCTGGAAATTCTGTGACTAATGCAAGCAAGACTCAAGCATTTGATTTTTTCTTGCCCGATGAACAACGTTGGGTTAAGTTGGTACCAATCGATAGCAGTAAGGTAGATTTGCGCAACGTTCGTACGATCTCATCTATCAGTCAAGCCCAAAATGTTTCTAGGGTACCGGTTCAAACGAAGTTTCGACCTGTTTTCGGCAATAATGGCAGAGTTTTTCAGCATCCTCGCGCGTATAAACAGAATTTGCGTGCTCAACCTTTTAGGTCTCAACCTCCGCGATTTTCACTTCCAAACTTCAGGTACACTCCTGCTCCTCAGCAACGATTTCGACAGCCTAGGTTTTTTAATGCGCCGAGAACTTTTTCTCAAGGATATAATGTGCGAACTAGTGTACCAGCAGTGCCCGGTAATGGCAAATTTAATGCGTTTCCTTTCGCGCCTCGCGTTATTTTCTCATCTGCGAATAGTAATCCACGCAATTTAGGGACAAGCACCTCTGGTTCATTCAGTCAAGGGATACTTCCAGCTGCGACCCTTCAGGATTACAACCAGGAACGTATCAAGCATAACGGTGAACCAGAACAAAAATCTTTGGGTGCCTCTGTTAACCCTAATAATAAGTACGCGCCTCAGCCATTCATAGGAGAAGAAGAAGCTGAATTAGAACAATATAAGGAACGCTTACAACAACTCAGAACAATAGATGAGGCATCCAGTAAGCACTATACAACGAAGCTAGCTACTAATACTACGAAAGCTAAGGAAGAACTTAGCAGGAACAAGGGAGAAAAACCATCTACTAGTAAGCGTATACGTACGCAGAAAAAGAAGTCAAGAACAACCAAAAAGAACAAGATTGCGGACCCAGATTTCCCAGATAAGTTTCTTTTTGAAGACCTTTTGTCTCAAACTTCTGAAAGTACGTTAACAGAAGAAAGCTCCACGGAAAATTCAGACTCGGAGTCGGACAATTCTGAAGAAAAACCGACGATTTCTCATCTTAAGCCACAAAAGGCATCTAAAGATGATCCTATTTTTAATAATCGGAATTATTTGATGGCATTTGTGAATCAAAATGAATATTTCGTTGGTGCTCAAACGAAAATCCCTCCAATTCATTCGCCTGTAGTAGTAGTTTCTGTTTCTGGTTCTAATACCTTAGCATTGATTGATACTGGTGCCAATATTTCAGTCATTTCTAAAAGCTTTGTAGATCATTTGCGAAAGAAATCTCCTGAATGTTTATCTCCCGGAGAACTAAAACTTACATCTGCGACGGCTGCAAACGGTTCAGCCATTGATTTTTCCGGTTCTGTTAAGTTGAATCTTTCTTTTCAAGGATACCTATGGCCTCATGAGTTTTTCATTAGTGACTATTGTCCGTATGATATCTTACTTGGTACAGATTTTCTCTCAAATTACAATTGGTCCATGCTAATGGGAAGACATTCCATCTACCATCCTCTTTTCAAGGAAGTACCTCTTTTAGGTGCACCACAGTTGAATAGTATTTTACAAGTTGTGGGTAAAGAAACCCCAAAAGTTTCAAACATTCTTTTACGAGTTGGTGTTTCTGTTCCACCTAATGCGGAAACTTGGGTTCCAATTTCTTGTCAATCAACATCACAACAGCAAGAACAAGATGATTCTGATGGAGATTTGGGCTTCATACGTATTCAAGCATCGAAGGTGCAAACCAAATCAGCTCCTTGGCCTTCGCGGTTTGACGATTCGCCAAAAATGATTCGAAATTCTATGCAAATACTGGAGAAGTATAATTGCTATGTGGTTCCTGGTATTGTGTCTTCAGCAAATCAATCTCAATATATAAAAGTATGGAACCTTGGCTCTGAAGCCTTGGATTTACGACCAGGAATGACACTAGCATATGCTGATGATCTGGTTGCACTAAAGAACCAAAAAGGCAAGGAAGCATTTTTGCATCTCGGAGATAACTGGTTTGAGAAGGAATACATATGTGAGTCTGATCTGTTATCAGATGACAAACCTCTAGTTGGCTCAGCTATTCATAATTCCAACATTAAGGAAACTGTAAAACAGGAAGCTCAACCATCTAAAGAGCAAAAACCATTAACTCAAGAAGAACAGTACGAACAATTTCTAAAGGAAGCCCAACTAGATAAGTTTGAGTGTTCAGAAAAGTCTAAGGACAAGTTCAAGGAATTGTTACGTAAGTACGTACACGTGTTTGCAACACCAACTAATTTGGGAAAATGTACTACGGGTCAACATCTAATAGATACAGGGATGGGTGGACCAGTAACAGCTAAGGCTTATAGGGTAAATCCACATGAACGGTTAAAGATCGAGGAACATATAAAGAATATGCTGGAACAAGGCATTTGTTCTCCGTCGGATAGCCAGTGGTCAAGTCCATGTATGCTGGTTGGAAAGAAAGATGGAACAACAAGGTTTGTTATAGACTATCGGAATCTCAATAAAATCACAAGAAAGGATCGCTATCCACTACCTAAGATTGATGAGATTTTAGATATGTTTAGTAAAGGAAAATTCTTTTCAACATTAGATCTCAATAGTGGATACTGGCAGATTGAAATGTTTCCACCTCACAAAGAAAAGACTGCATTTATTTCGCATATGGGACTATTTCATTTCAATGTCATGCCTTTTGGACTAACCAATGCTCCCGCAACATTTCAGCGCATTATGGAGCGTATTTTTACAGAACTTCCAGTTTACATCGACGATTTGCTAATTCCTTCCAATGATGAAGACCATCATCTCAAAATGCTTGAAATTGTTTTTCAAAAGCTTACTGACCATGGTCTTCGTTTGAAAATGAAAAAGTGTTGTTTCTTTCGTAAACGTGTTGAATATCTTGGACATTTCATTTCGGAGAAAGGCATTGAAACTGACTCACGCAAAGTAAGTGCAGTACGTGATTTCCCAGTACCTAGAACACTTAAGCAGCTACGTGGATTTTTAGGTATGGCAGGTTACTATAGGAGATTCATACAAAACTTCAGTACTATAGCAGGACCTTTGAATAATCTATTGAAGAAACTTGAATGTTTTCATTGGACAGAAGAATGCCAAACAGCCTTTGATGCTTTGAAAACGGCGTTGACCAATGCTCCTGTTTTGGCATATCCGAACTGGGATAAACCGTTTTTGTTAACAACAGATGCTAGTATTCAAGGTCTTGGTGCAGTGCTCGAACAAGATCAAGACGGTGAATCAAAACCAAAGCCAATAGCTTATGCTAGTAGATCATTGGTAGGTGCAGAACGTAAATACGAAATCTATGAACTCGAAGGTTTAGCAGTAGTGTGGGCGTGCAAGCATTTTCAGCATTACCTTAGGCACAGACAGTTCACCTTATATACAGATAATGAAGCTCTAAAGTACATTTTCACTTGTCCTAAGCGCCAAGGCAATAGTAGGTTAGCAAAATGGCACATTGCATTACAGGAATACAAGTTCAAAGCATTACATCGTAAGGGAGTAGATAATCCTGTAGCGGATGCGTTGTCACGGAATCCTAAGTGGAGTGCTACCCTTCAGGATAACAGTTTGTCGACGGATTCGTGCAGTGCTAAGCAAGTACGTACGGAAGATCAATCTGATAACGAGCAAGAGTTTGATGTAACTGAAGACATGTATCCACCGGTGTGCACTATTGAAAAATTTTCAGATGAATCTTGGAGTCAAGCTTTAGACGAAGATCCGGAATTTGGTCCATTGAAAGACTATATGGCAACTGGTCGTCTAACGACAGATGAAAACGTTTGGCGTTTAATTCGTTTTGAATCGGATTTTGATTTGGAAAATGGAATTTTGTATCGGTACCACGTAGATATTCACGGACGACGGCGGCAAGCATTGCCTCGATTAGTGTGTGTACCTACAAAGTTTAGGAATTATATTCTACATCAATATCATAGTGCAATGGATACGGGTGGACATCAAGGCGTACCTCAAACTTTATATAAGATAGCTACGAAATACTATTGGCCAACATTGTCAAAGGATGTTAGAACATACGTACGTAATTGTATAGTTTGTGCTAAATTTACTATCGGACCTAAGCAACCACAAGCACCAATGAAACCGTATCCACCGGTAACTAAGCCGTTTGAGCGTGTCTACCTAGACGTGTGTCATTTTCCAACAAGTAAGAAGCAAAAGGTTTGTATTCTAGTTCTAATAGATCAGTTAACGCGTTGGGCAGAAGCATGGCCCCTACGTAATGAAAAATCTGAAACTTTGATACGTACGCTTTTGTATGACTTTATTCTACGGTATGGTGTACCTAATGAAGTAGTTACGGACCAAGGCCCTAACTTTCAATCTGAAGTTACTACGACTTTCTTTAAGCTACTAGGTACTAAAAAGCTACGTACGACAGCTTATCATCCTCAGTCTAATGGGCTTGTAGAACGTGTTAATGGTACAATTCGAGAAATAATTAAGAAGTACGTAGATACGTCTCAACGGGATTGGGATGTAAAACTGGCTTTTGCGATGCACGCGTATCGAACTTCTTTTCATTCTACCATCCAGGATACTCCGTACTTTTTGTTATTTGGTAGAGATTGTCAAGTCCCAGAGGATTTGTTGTTTGAAAAATTGGATAAGCCGGTAACATCTTTGAATTCGTATAAAATTTCCGCGATGAAAGAATTAACGGAAAACTGGCGTGTGACTTCTCAAATTATAAAGGATAAAACGGACTTGGTTAAGCAACGTTACGATAAGAATGTACGTATTAAGAACTTTGACGTAGGACAGCTAGTTATGCGCAATATTTCTCAAGTTCCTGTTCCTACTGGTCATATGGCTAAATTAGCTCCAAAGTACGACGGTCCATACAGAATCATTGAGAAGATGTCGGAGCAAAACGTCCGGTTACGTTGTTTACAGACGGGAAAGGTAAGTAACCCTATCCATGTGAACAGGTTAAAGAAGTTACCAGATGTACATCCTCAATTCACTGAAGATTCAGTAGAACAATTTGAAGACTTAGAACAAAATACGCCAGAGGATACGGCGTTGAATAGCAGGGTGGTTTTAGATGAACTGAGTGACAATTCCACAAATCGGGTCACTATTCAGGTCCTAAATGATAATGAAGAAGCAAATGCACACGAAACAGAATCTGTTGCTAGTCAAGAACTGGCTGTAGTCGTCAATAACTTAACATCAGACAAGGAAGCATCACTGCCCATTGCACCTGCACAGAATGCACTATTCGATACGTCAATGCTACGATGCTTACAACTTTATAGGTACTTTTCATAAAAATTTTTTTTACTCGCGTAATCATTTCTGACATTTATTTAAAATTTCGGAATTTTTTTTGCCAATCACCCATCACCAAATAGTGATTCTTGCACAATATTCTTGCACTTTCGTTTAATTTTTTCTTAGACAAATATTCTGATTGGTTCTATCTGATTTTCCTGAGGATTCTTTTTCACGTGGTAATCATGCCGATTTGGAATTTTGATGTCCAGTTTGTAGAATCCTCCATGCTGTATGTCATAATGATAAACAGGAACGTAGATAGCTCAGGCAATGGTAACTGCAATCGAACACCTTAATCAGCGGATAAGTATGACTGTTGGTAATGTTTGACTACATCCCTTCATAACGTTTTCTATCATTTGCCTTTAACGTGGACAAGTCTTGGTGATAGTATTGGCTTGACTTAATTTCGCTTTGGTTAACTATTCACGTTTTTTTCAAATATTCAAGGACGTATTGTATGCTTTCTAGTTTAGTTTCTTCAGTGGGCACTTCAATGCCACGACATGCTAGATCTGCATGGAGTCCAAGCTCGAATTTCAGCTATGGCCTCTATCTTTCACTGGCAGCATTCTGATTCAGCATCGAAGCATCGAAGCTTCTTCTGATTCATTCATTGATTCCATCATCATTTCTGGATACCATCGGTCTGTGTTTCCTTCCCTATGTTGACGTATGATCCTAGAGGATCGTAGGTACGACGGGACTATTGGTTTTATAAGGTATTGACCTGTAGGTCGGTAGGTTGTACAAACTATAGTTCATTCCATCTACTTGTTTTAATGCCGAAAGTTGATTTTCTAGTAATTTCTTAAAAGGCTATTTACTTGATGAAATACGATGAAATTTCAAAGTTTGCGTTTACTTGGATGTTTTTCTAAACGGCTAAGCGGCATTTAAGAGGCTAATATAATGTGTAATTCGTCAGCTTAAAAGACAGCCTCGTGAATTTTTTATTTTATTTTATTTCTGGGTATCTTCGTTTTTTTTCTTCGTGCTGCTCTGAATATAGTCTGGTTATGTAGCGTTCAGCAATTGCATTTATCTGACTTGTTGACATAGGTGATGCATCTTGATGTGGATTTTTGAGTATGCGCATTTTGTATCCGGATTGTACAGAATTTTTTGTTTATCTCTTACGGTACCGAGAAATGCCTAAAAAGCAATATATATGACTGAAAACTTAAAAAAAAGCTTTGTTAGTTATTTTGTTGTTTGTTCTCAATTGTGTTGTATCATATTCTTACTGTATAGCTGTGTGTTGATATTTCCTTAATCTGAGCAGCTCGGAGCGCTTAATACTCTAGTATTTTTCCTTTCGTCGGTATTTGTTTTTCTACAGGATTTCCATTTCGTAAAAATACCTTTTTCTTCATTTGCATGAAAATTTAACCTCTTGTCACTTTTGCATAACTTTTCCCTAGGTTATCTGTTGTTTGTACAGTTTGTGGACCTCGCGTGGTTCCTTTGGTGTGTTTTTTTTTTGGAGAGGGGGGATATATAGGAAAAAAAAGGGGAGATGTGGTGCATTAGTGCTCGCCGTGGATAGGGGTGTCAACTGGAGGCTCAGGTGGTGAACTCCTCCCAATGAAAATTTAATAAATTCCTCCTTTCATTGATGTATTATGTTTATTGATGTGTATTATTGTGTTTGTTATGTGTGTTGCATTCCTTATTCGTGTTGTATATATCTTTGCCTTTGTCTAGTTACTAATTCGTAAATATGCAGTGACTAACCCCCTGTGGTTATGTTTATTTCTAACTTTGTCTTTTATGTGCAAGATTTTGTACTATATGATTGTTTTGTATTATGTTAGGCATGTACGATTTGTTACGTATAGGTCGACCTCAATTATTGTTTGTGCTATTCGATTGTGTGTTGTTTGTTTTCGTGTAACTCCCTTTATTTGTAAATACCCCTCTCTCATTCTTTATTTCTGTAATTGACCTTGTATTTGCGTTGTTTTTGTGTCTGTTTTCTTTGTTATTCGATCAGGTGATCTTATTTTTTCTGCGGCGGAGGAATAGGCCGTCAACGTTCAAGAATTACTTTGAAATTCGTTTTGAAAATTAATTCTGTAGGTTACGTAGGTATTATTACTCATGTATAATGTATTTTTTGTGTATCTATAATTAATTAGGTTCAGTTTTCGCCAGATGGTATCTAACGATATCAAGGGTTTCGAATGAAAATTTAGCCTAATTTGTTCGTTGTCTTTGCATGAGAATAATGTACGTAAGTGTATTTGTTAGGATATTCTTTGTTTTGTACCATGTATAGCTTAGCTAAAAATATTTCGTCTTTACTGGTATGAATTGTTTAGCTAGGACAATTATTTTCTCTGAAAGTGAAAACGAAAGAAAGGAGGAGAGTGAGGCAAGGAACGGGGAAAAGGGGGGGGGGGGGCCCGCCTATTTGTAATCGGGGGAGGCCGACCCGCACGCGTAAATCCTAGTAATAGGAGTAGTTGGTTTAGGTCTTAAGCAAGGTAAGTTGAAAAATTTAAAGGAGTTAGGTTTTTGAAGTTAGGTAAGGGGGAGGGGGGGAGGAGGGGGGGGGGAGGGGGGGGAAGAAGGGGAAAAAGGATGGCAGGTTTTTTGGCTCAGAAAATTTTTAACCACCGAAAATTTTTGGCTAAGAAAATTTGTAACCACCGAAGATTTTCAGTTTATTATAAAATTTAATATTATAAAAAGATACTACAACAGTAAATGGAAGTATATAATGGGAAGAGGAATTAGTCCTGGTATTTTTCAAACATTTTATAATTTTCTAATTTTAGATTTGTTTTTAAAATATTATATTTTACCTTGCTCTAATAATTTTTTCTTTCTTTCAATTCCTGTTGGAGCAATATGCGGAAGTAGATGAATTATTTAAAACTTAAAACTCACAACTTTTGTTTAAAATTACGCAAAAACAAACAAAAAACCATTTGGCAACAGTACAACAATACTAGAAAGAGCAAGGACGAGATTTGAAAGTAGGATCCATTAAGCCACGTGGTCACGTTGTAACTTCCTCCGGCCCTCACAACAATTTTTGTCAACTTTAGCTGTTTCTAAACTGAATTCTGAACTAAGAAAATGCTCCCAGATTGTTTGAGCATTCATTTAACCAAATGTTGAGCATACGAGCTTTTGGATGATTCTTTGGTATGTGCACGCCTTTAGTGACTGAGAAAGTTTATCCAAGTTGAGGGAGATAGTTACTTTGACTTTCTTCGGATACAGTGGAATCATAATGATAGTAAATGAATTTATTTCAAGGAATATTTAATAAATGTCTTGTAAACGTTTAATAGAAGTTCTAAAGGACTTGCATCTCTCATCAGTTTTACATTTAGTAAAGTTACTCCAAAAGCAAAAGGACAGAGAGAGGGAAAGGAAATTGGAAAGTAGCAATTGTTTTCAGGTAAAAATTATAAAATTAATCTAAATGGAAAATGAAAACACTAATCTCAATACATATTGAGTTTAAAGTTTTTTGTTGTCAGTAAAGTGTCCGATCACAAAAAATTTAGTTTTTTATCCAAGACATTCTATTTTTACCTGGTTTTATTAAGAAATTATGTAAAAGGAACAGCGAAAAGAAAATACGTAAAACTTAGTACTTCTTGCAGGTTTTGCTTGTTTGCTCTAGTTGAAGTTAGCTAAATTTTGCCATGGGGATTTGCTCATATAATCCAAATATTTTCTAAAATTTGTTAAGGTTTAAAGATTAGAGGAAGCGGACAGGGCAACGGTGATACGAAAGTGCTGATCTGAGCGCAGTTATAAAATAAAAACCAATGTTGTCTGCATCAGCATCAGCTTCTGATACCATGACAATTAATTGAAAGTCCCTATAATCCATTTTAATTCTTTAAAAATCCTTTGATATAACTTAGGAATGAAAATCTATCCAATCTAAGCTCAATGTGAATAAAGACCTCTGAAAAAAGTTAAATTTGAAAATGACCATATCCGAAAAATGGGTTAAAAATGTCTCGGGTACCCGAAAGTGCTCGGGTACCCGGGTACCCGATTACCCGGGTACCCGGGTACCTGGGTAGTGTCACAATTACCCGACATAGGGCTTCGGGTAGTACCGGGTACCCGAGTCCAAATTTTTGGA